>CM056456.1:22898769-22966481 GCA_029783895.1 Triplophysa bombifrons
TTATAAAGAGGTGCTGCTGGTAACAATGTACTTCGTCTCTGATAGGCCAGTTTTGATTCATAACATAACAATAATTTCATGTGTATTGAATGAATCACTATGCATTGAAACATTCCAGTGAATCACAAATGTCGTATCTCACCCTTTCACATCGTGTTTCCACAGAGCCATGTGGTGGGCACTTGGATGCCAGTGACGCCGGGTACATCACCTCACCCGGTTACCCTCTGGAGTACCCACCTCTTCAGATCTGCAGATGGGTCATCACAGTGCCCGAATCGTCCCAACGAATCGTCCTTAACTTCAATCCTCATTTTGAACTGGAGAAACTCGACTGCAGGTTAGTAATGAATCTAATAGGAAATCTTAAGCGCGGCGGATGTGCACATACACTATGAACTATATGTTGACAAGGTGAAAATGCAAACAAGAATATTTGCTGTGTCAGTACATTCAATATATCAAAGGTGAGTTATATTTCCCCATGACATCGTTTTGGGTGTCTTTCTTTTTTGCTGCGGGAGCTCAAAGCAAATGGAAAAGGAAGAAGAAAGGCAAATTATTCTCTCTAATAAGGCTGTGATTCATATACCCAGGGCAACAAGGCAATCACGTCCCTTTTTCTTTTTTAATGAATATTTTGTATTAATTCCGCTGCTTAGCATCGGCCTTAACTGTAATGCTTTTATTCCTGAAATGATGAAAGGTGACTTGGAAAACACTGCCGACATTTCCAGTCTCTCGCCTGCTGATTGTTGGGAGTCTTCCCATAATGCCTTGCTGAGTCTGGCTCTAGAGTCAAAATTACAAACACAGGCTACACTTTAATTAAATATCCAATAAACAAAGCTTTGACACACATTTCTGGGAATCATGAAAATGTGCAGGCTTAAGCTCACAGCGTGCATTTCACAGACAGCTGTGCCCATTCCTCCCCTGTTGGACATCAGCAGAAATGCATGGAACGTGGTCGAGAAATGCACGGAACGTGGCACACGGTACATGGGAACATACAGATTGCACGAGAGGAAAGTTTTGCTTTCTCATCACAGTTTGGATGGGTTTGTTTTTGTATCCACTTTTCGTAAAATGGGACAAAGTCAGGGGGAATTAGCAATAACAGCTGAAGACTTTGACGTTCGTGAGTCATGTTTTACAAACCCTACTCGGCAGAGCCACAAAGCCTGTCACAACCTGCCACTTCACACTCTCTCACTCTTCTCTCTAAATATTGCCCTTTGTCCTTTTGGCATTTATTAACATTTTGGATCTATTAATTATACAAAGAAGTGTTTTTAAAGAGAGATTTATGGGGTGGCTTTTGACATTGCTTTGTTGATTTGGAGCATTCATTTTTCAGAGGCTCTTGTTGAAAGTCTCTTCTCCGTGCACTTCCAGCGAGAGCGGCGTCAGGGAGAGACAGATCAAACGAGAGACGGGAAAGCTTGATATATGTTCCATTTCAACATTTTGCTTCCTCTTCAGTGGTTTATGCACGGGATGGGACTGTTGTTATTTTTGTCTCTTCATCTTTTGCTCTTTTTCTGTTTGACTGACAGAAGATGCTGAACATCCTATTACATCACACATCCTATTGCGTGCTGCTCTCCCACGGGGGGAATTTTTTTGCACTTGCAATTGTTAACAGAACTCCATTTAGAATCAGATACATTGCTAGATTTGGACAGGACAAAAGTAGACAGTTTCTTTTGTTTACACTACCAGATCCGAGACTAAAAACACAACCTCTTTTTGTCACCGTCCCATCTGCTGCATAGCTGAAAATCAACAAACTTTAGCTAAAGAGAGTATGGTCAAAAAAAGTGGTACAACAAGTCACTGCCTCGTTTTGGGTGGTTGCCAAGGTGTCGCTATGCATTTGCTAAGTTGTTCTAGACGGTCAAATGAGCCAACCCTTAAATGTCAGTGACTTTCTGGTGTACACATGGAGCGCTGCTTCCATCTTCTAAGTCACTCCATGGGTTTTTTAGAAAATGGTTGCATACTCTCCACTAAATTTGAGGTATAATTCCCTTCTGTAGCCTCAACCGTGTGGGAGGAGTTACAAGTCAACATTCAATACTTAAGACTTCAAATGCTTGATGCTTCACAGCAAAATCGTCAGTGTTAAAGAATGTCAAATGAACACTCACTGTGTATATATAATCCGTATTTAAAGTGTGGATTATATATACACCGTTAGTGTTAATTTGACCTTTTTAACACTGGGGATTTTGCTGTGTTGCCTTAAGATCACATGATGAAGAAAGACTTTGTATGGTCCCTGTTTCACCCACGCAGTGGAAGAGAAAATAAGCGGATCATAGCTGCCTGCCGTTTCAGTTGTTTTGGGGTGAGAGCAGAATTGCATTTAAATTGAGCTGTAAACTCTTGCCAAGTATGCTGATAAGGGTGACTTCGGCAATATGAGCTCAGCCAATTGCCTCCTTGAACCTGTGCGTCCACTTGATATCTCTCTCTCTTTCTGATGTTCTGTGACCATTTCAGACACACAGAGGTTATTTACAGCCTGTGATTTCACTCTTGGTGAAGTCTACTGTTACAGTCTGATCTGTGATTCTTACGAACATATAAATTATATGTCACTCTGTACTGTACAACACCGATTACAATTAAAACGTATCTTCTTTATTGTTTCTTTAAGTCCTCTGGCTTGTTCCCTGCTGGTTTACTAGTGATTATTGTTTTTGTCCCTCGGCCAGGCAGGCAAATTTAGGAGTATCGAGTTATTTCGCTACCCAACACAATCCTAATTTGTTAATGTACAGTAAACATTAGTCTTTACTCAACAAGTCGTAAAATGATCTATCCAGACCATTAGCACAAACAAACACAGCAGTGTGGAGTTGTGTTTTTCCCATTAGCTTCATCAAAGAAAACACTTCTCGAGAAGACAGATGCCATGTTGAAGAGGTGTTAAAAGAAAGTCTCTGAGGTGGACAGATCGTGTAGCTGTGTTGCTCGGACTCACGACAGATATAAAGAGACACAGAGGATGTTACATAGGGTGCATTTTGCTTATGCACACAGTATGTTGCATCAGGCTGCTTGTTAAATATCTATTTCCTTATCCTAACAGAAATTAACCATTGTTTTATTATGGCAAACTATGGTATTTGTGGTAATCCACAGTAACCCCTACGATAATTTCTCACTAGCCATGATGTTCGTAGCTGACCTATGATAAGGCAAATGGTAATCAACCCACATCAAGGTTAGTACACTAAAAATACTATACTATACTTCGGTATATGATAAAACCATGGTTCATTTTCCTAATAGTAACCAGCTGAGAGGTTACAATCTGCCTAATCTTTATATTTAGTTGAATGTCAATGAATTAAGGATTTGTATGCAATCAGATAGCATCCAATATCCTCCAATAAGTTCCTCACAAAAGTATTTATTAACAACCTTAACAGAATGTTATACGGTTTTATTTTTAAGTGATTTCAGTGAGAAATGACATCACTATCAATAAATTAACTTGTTGGAGCTTAAAGGGAAATTTCACTACCAAATCCAAATTTCCCATGTTTTACTCTCCCTCAAGGTTTTCTAACTGAATATGTTTTAATTCTGGAAGAATAATCCAGTCCGAGTTATAATTCCACGTATCATTTTGCGACCTAGCGGTAGAATGGGAGTGAATGGGTGTCGATTTTTTGAAGCTCCAAAAAGGGCAAGCATCAATTAAAGAACTGCTCGACAAGGCTTTCAAAGATACAGGAACTATTGGACATCATATACTGCACATTATTTATTATTAAGTCCACATCCGAACATTCTAAAAATGCTGGTCAACCAGTTTTGCTTATGAACATCATGGTTATGCCACCTAACTGGCATAAAGCAGTTTATTGACATGAACGCTGTAGTGTAATGCTAGCCTATGCTAGTCGTATATGGAATAAATAAGTTTCATAACACTATGTTTATCTACTTGCTGTTCTTATTGAGATTGTGAACAGCATGCTATGGCCCTGTAAAGATTATGTTTTAGACACTTTAAGAAGATTTTTATTTGTTCTCTGGCGATCCTGAGGGTAGCTCTGTATCTTTCTACTGGACACAAACTGGCTCCATCGACAGCCTAAGCTCCACACTTAATTTATTTAACCTGAAGCAGTTTTTCTGTCAGATATGATTATGCAGCTCAGGGAAGCCATCCAGGGAAACCTTCCAGTCCTGACTCTGACTGACTGACTATGTTTATGTACACTCATGCCAAAAATCGGGCTGGACCTCTGGGTTTCTCCTTTAACCTTGTGAAGTTTAGTCTGCCTCTGTGACACCACACCCATGTTCTCTGGCATTGTCACTCTTCTTTTTTTAATTCCCACTTTTTCCGTTGCCGTCTTTAAGACCAGCTAAGGTTAGCATATGAAATCCAATAAAAGTGAATAGAGCCTGGAGCTTTCTGTTTTTCTGTTTTATGGTGACCAGGTATGCTGGCCTTTCTTTCCTTTTGTTTCCTTCTCTCTCTCCTTTCTGACCCTCTCTTACTTTCACGTCCCTTGGCCTCATTCATTCTGTCTGATTAAAATGAGTCATCTCCCAAGGCACTGCCCATTCTCAACATTGCTTTATTCCACATTCCACCTCAGTCAGCCCTCTCTCCCATCAGACAGATGAAGTAAACAGTGTTGATAGTCCAGCCACACTGCTGCAGCAAACGCTTCCTCGACAGCATTTACAATGTTCTGCAGAGACCAAACTGTAGATAGTGCTGAATGTCAGGCAGGAAAGCATAGAGGCATTGGTTTTGAACTAAATAACAAGTGAGCTTAATTTTATAGAATTTATACAGATTTCTCATGTATTTTTTTAAATACGGGAAAAATACGGGAAAAAAACGAAAGTTACAAAAGAAGACATGCCTATGTTAAAGAAAAACAGGGAAAACATCAAATTTTTCAGGAGGTGGAAACATAAATTTTATGGTTTATTTCTGGCACCCCAGCTGCCGGAGATTTTTTTTGCAGTTTTTTTTTTTAAAATACAGCCAGAAGACTCAAAATTTACAAGTAAAATGCGGAAACCACATCATTTTACAGGATTTTTGTACGGTTTATTTCTTGTGGCCCAGCTGGCAGAAATTTTATTTTTGACAGCTTTCTACATAGGCAGCATCCTTATTGACATAAAATCTGATAGGTGACTGATTTGAGACTAACTACATAAGCAACATACAAATCGTGAATCTCACACAAAACTTCAACTCGCACACGCCTCACCCAAATTTAACTTCAGTTCTTTGTTTGATTATTTTGTTTTATATTTTATTGTATATTAATTATATAAAAAGTAAACTACTCAACAGTTATCGACTTATTGCAGAGGTCTACAAGAAAGTTAGTTTTGGGGCACATTACGTTTGTTTATGTTGTTGCCGCTGAAACCTTTTGGATTTCAAAAGAATTTGGTATCAGCATGTTGCTAAGCTAAGTTTACATGAAACATTTTACTTTTATGTAGTGCACTATGAAAGGTACAGACATTTCTAGTGCTCTGAAACCATAGTGTACTCTATAATGTGCACTTATTCTATCCCATGATGCACTGAGATAGCAAGTGTACACTTAATGCTACACTTTTAAAATAACAGAAAAAAAGCAATTTTCCGGCACCTACTGTAGGGCGACAAAAACACCTTAAAATTATATTGAAATAAATTGAAAATAAATTTAGCATGTTTCTTTAATTTTACACCTGAGATGTATTTTTCTTTAATTTCCGACAAAACAGTGGAGAAATGATCATAGAAGGCAGGGTCAGTCTGTACCTAAAAAAAATTCCTAATTATAGAAGAGTTAAGAGAGCACCTCAAAATGCAGTCTACATAGGCCATGCACTAGTTTTTGGAACATAGCCATTAGTTCGCAAAAGCGCACAGGATGAGTAGGAAAAAGACAGAAGCACAAGATATATTCTTCTGGTGCCAGAAAAAGTGATGGAATCCAGAGTGGCCCATTGCACTCTGCCACGGCAGGTAGATGACAAGGACCAGATGCAATTCAAGAGAAGTTGATGTATTAGAGTTTACAGGCAACAGCTCAGAGCTTACACGGGAGAGAACGTTCTGCACTCTCTGCTCTCGCTCCGGTGCGAGCGCTGTCACACCGACCGCATTCTGATTCAACGGATCCCTGGCACAGCATCAAATGTGTCCCGCTCCTAAAAGTTATAAATAGATTATTGTGGAATAAATGTAATAAGCTTGGTTTTTATTTATCATGATATATCTGTAATGCAATCAGCAAAGCCGCTCTCTTGAATGACATGGATATAGAAACCAGGCAGAGCATGTTAAAGACACGGTTCTCTCTCTTTTTTTTGCTAGTCTCTCTCTCTTTCATCCTTATCTTTTTTCTCCATCCATGCTCTTAACACTCATTTCTCCTCCCTCAGGCACGGCATTTGAATTTTTGATATTATCTAATCATCAGATTAATACACACACACACACATATAAAATGCATATTCACTTATACTCCTTTCCAGGGGATTTCCACTAGAACGATATTTTCACAATGTGCAATCCACATTTTACATTTTTCAATTGAGGTTAGAGATTATTTAGAGATTATTTGACCTGCAGTGTATTACATTTTTAAATACATTAGATATCAGATGGTGACATAACGGTACAAAACATTTGTGCAATTCAGTCACCTTTAAAATGAAAAAATCTTGTTTTTCCAAAGTTTTTCATCCTACTGATAGATCTGAGGTCAATATTTGGTGGTTTACATTCCCATTCAAAGTCTGGCTTTAACATTTTTGTGTGCGTTTATAATGCATAGTTTTCCATAGTCAGGTAAGTGAATTGTCACATCCACAACCGTCCAAATTGCGCACAAAAGGGCACATGAAAATAAAAAAATAGTAACTATTTTATGTTCTTGAGAGCCACCCTTCTTCATTTGTTGGTATTGCTTTTAGTTTGTGAATTTTAATTCAAAGAAATCCTACAAAGTATGTTGTCTCTAAAAAGCATGCGTCCTTTTTGTCACATCCATAACTCATCTATACAGAGATTTATGTTTGTTTGGACACAATTATCGGGGGTTTTAAGAAATAGAATCACACGGTTCAATAAATTGGTAATAAATACATTCCATGAAATTTCCTTTTTTTTTACTTTTTCAAGTTTTGACTGAAAATTTTGCATCCGTAACCCTGGAATTGCAAAGACAAAGCACAGTTAGTTCATGGTGTATTCTGTTCTGCTCTGTTTTGCTCTCGCTCTTCTTCTTTAAGCCTTATTAGTCAACTAGTCATTCAGGTATTACCATCACTGGTGCTCTGGTTCTGTCATCTGTAAACGTGGAGATCCGAACTGACTGACGATAGCCCGGGAGCATTTTTAGCCGCTCAACTCCGGTCACACGCTGAGCTGCGATCACAGACCCTATGACACCCCACCGTTTCCAGCTGGGGGTTGGAGACATCTCCCTTTGTTCCCGCGGTAACCTCACTGGGCACGGCAGTGATGCCACGCTACCCTTGCGTTTACAGCCCGATTTTGTAGCTGGTGATGATTGGCTCGAGCGGCTATTTTACACAGCGGTTTCTCGCTCTGTTTCTCGGGTGGGTCTTTATCCATGATAGATTTGACAAATGAACACATCTGACCTCACAGCTAGATTTCCTCCCGAGCGAGGCGAACTGTAGAGGATGATATCATTGCTCTGTTGCTCTCCCCGGGGGTTCTTCTGATCAATGCCCGTTTTCCGCTTGTAATGAAGAATCAATGGATGGTGTGAAGGTGGACTGGACTCAGGGGGTCAGCCAGGTCTTCAACACATATCACATTCTTCTCAGAGTACGGGCGTATCGGTTGACCATTACAGGTCTTCAGGGCTGACAGGGCAGGAGTCTGTATTCGGTGAATTCGGTCTGTAACAGAATACTTCAGATCTTTATCAGATTTGATAAATGACACACTGTACTTTTGTAATTCGCATTTTGAAGGCAATAACAACCCTGTCTGTTTGCTCTTTGCCGTTTTACGGCCGAACAAATGGGCGATCCGAGCCTGGTCTGGGAATTCTCTCAAACAAGCAGTTAATATTTTAGAGCCACTTTAAGTAGTTTAATTCTTCCGCTGGGTAAGATTGCGGTTTTTATGCAAAACCAGTGATTATTTACTTTTGCTCAGAGGGTGAGAATCCCCGATGTGAGTCTGCAGATGTTTATTTCTAGACTTACGTAAGTTCTTGGATATTTGCCAGAGTATCTGTGTTGTCGAGTTAGCTAAAGATCGAGAGTGTGATTTAGTGTTGAAACAAATCAAAGTTTATGGGGTGCCTGGTAAGACCGTGACATTTACAGCAGGGTCAGAAACGAACAGGGCTCAAGGCAAAAATCCCCACATATTTTGTATGCTTTGTGATATTAAAAGAAAAACATCTCAAATAAAAAAATGCCCTCGGCTGTAAATGGCAAAGAATTAATAAGCAAAATAATCAGACTAACCGGTAGCCCAATCGTGTTGTCTTGTTGGGCGTATAAACACTGATTTACAGTATGTTGCTGTGAAAGTCTTGTTTTACCCCGTGTCTTAAGAACACGTGAACTATCAGATGCCGGAATCTGTGGAGAATCTTTGACAGATATTTGCAGGTGTGAAAAGCATCGTAAAACAATGCATGGAAGATAATTAACATCCGGCTTTGTGGAGGAGGGGAACATTTGCATATAGTTAACTACCTTGGTCAAGTGAAGCAAACACACACTCAAGAGTGCCAAAGCCTATGTTTATCCTAATTGGTTGTGCAAAGAAAAAGTGACTAATAGAACGGAAACAATAAAAAAAAAGAAGGAAATCAGTCATTTACCAAAATTTGGAGTTTACGTACGTGTCTGAACAATCCCAGCATTCTCACCCTGAACACATTCACCATGGTAAAACTATTCAGTCATAAGATCCATGAAAGTCTAATTGCTTTTGCATCCGCAGTGAAGACAAGCCAGTGTTTGTGCTGCTTTTTGTTGCCCATGTGACTGTTACGGCCCCACACAGCATGTGTTCTCAGTGATAGGTGAATGAGGTTTCTATAGCAGCGTTTATATCTTGGTTAATTGGAGATTGTGATGAATCAGCCTCTTTAACAGGCTCAGACGGAGAGAAAGACTGAAACTCAAATGAAACGTAAATGAAAAACACCTGAAAGTTTAAACTTCTATGAAAGAGAACAGTGTGTATGTGTTGGGATGTGTGAACAACGTCTGTTTTTACTGTATGCGTCTCTGCAAATCCAATCTTTATTTGTGTCTGCATCTGCATGTTTGGAAAACATTTTTACTTGAATGACTTACAATTATTCTAGATATTTTTGGCAATATCTAAAACACAGTGTTGGTGTTTGGGGTGTTGAAGGCAACTGCCCTTGTCTGAGACAGTGAAATGATATCTCTCTCACTGTCTGTCATGTTTTCATCTTTATCACAGAGTTTACTGTCATGTTGAGGGAAGAGAATGACAGACGGTGTGAGATCAGGTGATGTGTGTATAAATGTTTGATTTGACAGTGCTCGGTTCCACAGATATCCTTCACTCTTTTACTTAGAAAGCCAACCGTCCAGCTCTTTTTCGCAAAATTGTACATCATGTTAATGAATCGGGATGTGTAAATGCTCTACATACCTGTGTCTTGATGGTATAATACATACGGCCCAGGAACTTAACCATTTTAAAGTTAGAAAAAAAACTGTTTACCTCTAAAAAGGAACTACCGGCGTCTGTACAATGTTAAGATGACAGAAAGTGTACAAACTATAATCCAGCCCAAGGGCAAAAGTAATGCAATATTTTAAGGTCAGCAGCCATGAAATAAATGCGTTCCTCGGAGACCTTCACTCTGTGTAAACCAACTGGAAGTAAACATCACAAATGAGATCGCTTTAATATAGCAAATGTTTCTACTAGACATTGTTGAGATTAAATATTTTGCATTGTGTAATATTTGTTTAAAGGGATAGTTCACCCAAAAAGGAAAGTTCTGTCATCATCTTTGTTCTGATTAACACAAAGGAAGATATTTGGAAGAATGTTAGCAACTGACATTTCTGGGACATCATTGACTACCGCTTTAGAAAAAAATATTGTAGTATTATATATTTTTGTTATGTTGAGCACAAATTAAGATATTTTGAGGAATTTCGGAAACCAAAAAGTTGTGGGGCACTTTTGACTACCATTGAATTTTTTTCTATCAATGATGTCGCAGAAATGTCAGTTGCTTACACTCTTCCAAATGTCTTTCTTTGTGTTTAACAGAAGAAAGAAATGTATACTGGTTTTGAACAAATGGAGAGTAAGTTTTCATTTTTGTTTGAACTGTTCCTTTAATTTAGAGATACATAATAACAAGAGTTAATTTAGAGTTTTAGTTCTCAAAAGTGTTTTAGCTTTCTCTGCAAATTAAACATCTTCTTTCTGAGAAAGAAACTCAAATTTGACTTTTATGAAATAACTATATTATCCGTCCTATGCCATCCACATTCATCTCATACAAAAAGCCATATACTTATATGTACAGCACGTCATCATTTTACTGCATTTGTTTCTGGTTAGGAAGAATCAAGTAGATTTTTGCTCATTTATAAAGAAACTCCAATCTATGAAAGACATTTTTTTCTCTGGGACTACATTACGCTCAATGAATATATCAGAACACACAGAACATCGTCTCTCCAACTCGAGGCTCATTGATTTCTTTGTCTGCGTGTTTGTCTGGTAAGCTGCAGCAGTGTTTGAGACCATGATCCTCCAGTGCTGTCGGTTACAGACGCTGAGAGTCCATAGGCTTGTTGAATGGGAGGTTAAATGAGGCACAGCATGCTGCGTGGAGTCACGCTTTGGTGTCAAGCACGATTCTACAAGTACAGCTTCATAAAACTCAGCCTTATTAACACGACAGCATTGTGCTAAGTAGCAGCGCTTTTTACATCTCTGTGCTTGCCAGCTGGACCCGGCTTTCCTTGGCTTTCATAAAGAAACTCGCATATTCAAAAGGGATGAGATAATGCACCTCTCTTTGTATTTCTCATTGTCTCTTTGAATGAAAGCGTTTTGGAGTTTTTAATTACTTTTCATAGAGGTCAACGTTTTAAAGTATTTAAGGGAAAATAATCTATTTTGTACAACCAAGCAGAACGTGTGAGGTGTGTATAACTGACCTGGTTTTCTTGCTTAATTGAGATCGAACATCCCATTGTGTATTAATCATCTCTAGGCGGTTCATAACCTGAGAGTTAACAGGGAGGAAATCTGTATATCTTCCGTATATACTTCAGACTAAACTTTAGACTAAACTTCCAGGCAAGGCTTTGTCCTGCCAACAAAGTAAGATTTTTTTTTAAATGATTGTTTGGAAGCGCTTCAAAAAGTTGATGCATTTGCTTCACTTATGTGTAGTTTTCGTATAGTTTACTTATCTCAGTTTTATTTTATAGTTTATATGTCACGTAATAAAATTAAACGGTTCGTATTTCCAGCACACAACATTTCCATTCACAGCACACGGAGCACATCTGACTAAACATCTCTCTGTTTGGTCTTCTCATAGGTACGACTTCATCGAGATCCGGGATGGGAACTCGGAGAGCGCCGATCTGTTGGGGAGACACTGCAGCAACATCGCGCCCCCTGCGATCATCTCCTCGGGCCCTGTTTTGCACATCAAATTTGTCTCTGACTACGCCCACCAGGGGGCAGGCTTCTCGCTGCGCTATGAAATCTATAAGACAGGTAAGCGCGTGCTACCCAGCAGGATGTAATTCATCATAAACAACGTGTCAAAACCTTGCCTATCTTCCTGCGTGACTTCTGTGTTCTCGGGGTTGTACAAACACAACGTTTAAAGCAAGGAGAGAGCCTGTAAAGATCAGAAACGTATTGTTTCCGTGTTGATGTTAACACGTATTACACATTCTCCCCTTCACACAGGAAACATGTGCCTTTATCTGCCCACCTTCAAATGTGTCAAATCCCAACTGTTTGAGAAGTGTGTTGATTGGCTTTTGTGAATCGGAGGGAAGGTCCCCGATTGGTCAACTTGGCGTCTTTGACAACCCACCATTTTTATGGGTTGTTTGAAAGGTGTGGATTTGCTTTGGAGGGAAAAGCTCTGATTTCAGAGTTTAGACGCAAGAAGAAGTGATTAACATTTATGACAATTTACAAATGGCTTTTATGGATTGGAGGGAAAGGCTGTCATTGGTTATTATTTGAACTGGAATAGGTCATTGTGATGATCTCTATCATTGTTTTCTTCAAGATTTAAAATGAGATTTTGACAAAAAAACTTTAGTGTATTCATTTTAGCCATGGTTAAAATACATAGCCCGCCATTATTTTTTCATCTTCATGTCGTTCAAAACCTATTAATGACTCTTAACACAAAAGAATATATTTTGAGAAATGTCTCAGTGGTTTTTTGTTCGTACAATAGAAGTCAATATGGGCCAGTGTGGTTTGGTTACCAACGTTCTTCAAAATGTCTCTGCAGAAAAAATCAAGTCCTACGGGTTTGGAATGAAATGAAGGTGAATACACGATGTAAGATTTTTCATTTTTGGGTTAACTGTCCTTTCAATGCGTCATATTATGAAACATATTAGCAACATAAATCAAACTTGCTCAAAGCTGCTTTTCTATACTTGACCTGAGTTCAGTCACAAATTCAGTCCAAGGCCAACGCTGGTGGGCAAAATAAACAATATGGGAAACATCCCTTGTTCGTTTTTCAACCTTCTGAAAGTATTCCGGGAATGCCTCTTTAATTGGCTCCCGATATACAGTCCCCTGAGGCAGGGGCTGGGCAGCTGGGGTTACTAACACAACACGTGTGATGCTCCTTTCTATTAGTTCGCCACACTAGTGAACTGGGATATAGAGTTAAAACAGCTGTCATGAAGTTGGGGGAAGGTTTTTTTCTGGGTGTAGGCCTGGGGAAAGTGACATTCAGTGTTTCTGTGAGACACAATAGAGAGTCTTTAATGAGTTCCACCAGGCAGATGAAAAGCTAAGCTCACTCATTAGTGTGGACAACCCAGCACTAAGAGATATCAGCGAACACTTTAGCGTGAAGAGAGCCCCCCCACCTACCTCTTCGGGGAGGAAGTGATGACATGCCATCCCACAATCCCTTGAGTGTGATCTGATAGTGTGAGAGCTCCATAGCAACCTGGCTGACATAAAGCAGAGGTACAAACCGAGACGGTGATGAAAGCTATCACGAGTTTTTTTAATCATAAACAAGCAATAATGATGAGACCCGTCGGCGTGTGGAAGCTCGCGGTTGCCATGGCATTAACAAGATCTCATTATATTCAGAGGGTGCGTGTGAAAACGTGTGGGAGTGTGTGTGTGGATGCGTGCTGGTTGAAACACAAAGACAAAGAGATTTTTGGACGGTAAAGAACTTGTGAAAGAATGTGTGCTAACATGTACCACCGTGATTTGGTGATATACAAGGATTTGTTTCATCATAACACCTCAAGCCATCACCCACATAACCCACATGTTCATTATTACACACATGATCAGACACATTGATGGCCGGTGTTATTTCTGTTATATACGGTATCTGTTATGTAGAGTGGTGGCCAAAAATGAAGTCAAAGCTTCACTCTTTATCTCATGTACGATGTATTAAACTTTTTCTGTGCATGTTGCGTAGTTGTGCTTGAAGTGTAAACTGACGCTCAGCATTTAAGGAATTTTAGGATGCTTGGCAAAAAATACCAGCGACACATGCAGCAATATCACTATAAGAGAGGATCAATGAAATATTAATGATTGATAAAACTGTTGTCAATATATACTTTATTTCCTATGAGAATTTTGTTTATTAACAAAAGCATATTTTACAGTTACTCTGCTTTTTTGCGAAAATGGTTTCGACTAAAAATCACCGTACAAGTTTTCAGTTTGTACCATAAACCTTATAAAGCATCAAAAGCATTAAAAATTATACATGTATGCCCCCCTACCACCACTGTATATTACAATGTATCAGGTATTGCTATTAACTGATGTGCTATTAAAGAGCAACATTTACTTTCATCACAGTCCTACGGCTGGTGATAAGAATTCAGCTTTACACATTCTAAAATAACCAACGGTCAAATAACAGCGTCCATGACTTTAACATAGACTGTGGAAGCTGTTCTGATATTGTGTGTGCGCTTACCTCTTAAACACTTCTATGAAACATAATTTGAAGTCCTGGTTGCAAATGTCTCCTGGTCAATCTGCTTGTTTTATTATCCAACTTGGATCCGATATAAAAAGGCAAAACTAACGCTTCTGTTATTAGTGTTAATTAAAATAACCAGTCTGACACCATTCGGTCCATTGTCATTTCCCTCACCATAGTAGGGAACAAAAAACTTTCTAACAAAGATTGACGTTTGCTCATGCACTAATAGACCTCCGTGACACTTCGATCGATCCGCATGTTTTTAACTGATAAAGTTGAAAAGTTGATGCCATTGTTACTGTTTAATGCTCAAAGCCAAAGTTTATGAATACACGTGCACTGAGAGGCTGATACGGTTTGGGTGAGACATCGTCACACACACTCTAAGCAGGGAACCAATCACGACAGAGCATTTCGGAAGGAGTGACTTTATATAGACCGGAAGAAATCCAGTCGTTTAGTGAGAAGAGGGAAAAACATAATCAATGCCTCTAAAACAGCAAACAGTGGCTCCTTTAATTTTAAAAGGGTCTATTGACTATATCTTTAGTGTTGTATAAAGACCTTACATAATGAAGTGTTATGTTTTTATTACAGTAGAATGAGCTATTTCTGTCTACATACACCACGGGTCCCCTTCATTCATCATGTCTTTTCAACAGTAGCCCTAAACGGACAAACCGCTCTACAGAGCGTGTTTCTTAAATACGTTAACTCCTTCGGCAAATAAGCAAAAACATGGCGTCATCTTAGTACTGTGTCAGCCGGTGTAGTGCTTTGAAAGGGAGGCAAGCAATTGAGTGAGCCGTTGGTTGCAATTCACCACTTCACCACTAGATGCCGCTAAATTTCACACGTTGGACCTTTAAATGTATACAATTTGTAGTTTGTTAATGCATTTCTTCAACATGACATTGTAATGTGTGGTAACTGATCAGAACCTTTGAAGCTTGTTGAAACTGAGAAATTGGAAATCTGTTGTTTTCAGTGTGAATAAATGACATGAATAAAAAGCATGGCTGCATAAATTGATGATATGAGTGACAGCGATTATACATTGGGCTCTTATTACATTTTTTGTGGAACTGAATTCATTAACTAAGAAGTCATGAGAATTTTTTTTTTTATAAAAAAACAGAGAGAGAACATTTTTTAAACGATCCAGAAATTGAGTAAAAAGAAATGAGAAGAACAGAATAACATTTTGTTTTTTCAAAGAGATTGAAACAGATCCCAGAGACCCTGAATGGTGTTGTTTATTTATATTGGTGAGACTAGTGGACGTGTCCTGGCGTGGTCAGAGCAGTGTTCTTTCGCATTGATAGAAATCTTGAGTAAATACACAGCCTAGAGGTGTGTCCGCCTTGTGCTGCACAGCCTGCTGGGAAAAGAACACTACATCAATTCTCCACCTCCTGCTGCAAACAAGAAATCAGTATCTCGTCGCCCTTGAGCCGCCCAACCACTACCTGTGCCACTAAGCTCTGGGACCTTGAAAGCAAAATTGTGTGCTATTTCTTAGCTGTCTGGAGCTTTGGCCATGACTCCTATTTTGCAAAATGAATGTGTGTGTCAGCTCATGAGGATACGCCCCAAAGCAAACATTTGTTTTCATACGGTCAAAACATCACATGTCGTTATCATGAAGTTATGGCAGTCAAGTCCAGTGACCCTACAGAGTGCCTTCCATCTGAACCTTAGTCTTAATAACCTCTTAACTTACTCAACCGTACACACATGACCCAATGATGCTGTTGCCACAGCTACAATATAAAAACTCACAGCCAATCAGATCTTTATCTGTGGAAGTCTAGAAGAGCAACAGCCAATTATACCTCAAGACTCAATTGCCCGACAGCCATAGTTGCACTCGTCTAGTAGTGAATGTGTCCCGTCTACTATCAGAGTTAAAAGCTTATGGATGGAGATAATGCCCTCTAGATATTTTGTTACGCTTGTGTGAGGACCAATCAGATCACAGCAAAAAATATATATGTAATTGTGGTTAAAGGAGGCAAATGAGAAGTATTTCTGTCCCATTTCTTATCAAAATAATAAATGTTGAATTATGAAATGTAACTTTTTAATGATTTTTTTAAAGTAATTTTTCTTGCAATTATCACTATGCTGAATATAATACAAACACAATTGTATTGCATTCTCATGACTTCAGTATTATTATTTTTATTCATGTTTTATTTATTTATAGCAATTCTGTAGGAAACACTGAGGAGACAGTCAAGACATTTGAACTGTGTATAAATATAATATAAACTGTGAACAAATATAATATAAAAATCGAATTAAAATGAATACAAATAAAAAAACAAATGTTATTTTTGTGCACACAAACGTCTAAACATTACAGATTCTTATGAACACTTCTGCTCAGCCAGAACTCTTCACAACATGTACATTATTACTCATGTGTGTGTTTGGTATGAAATCATAGACATAATCATGCGAGCACACCACCCACATACGCTAAAATAATCTCTCAAGTTCACTCATCCGTGACCAACATCCCTATTCTACCCAGCAACGCTGCGTAAAAACATTCCCCATTTCCCCTCCAGACACAAACCCAGCCACACTCGCCAATCCAGACGCCGAGCCCCTAACACGCGATTTTCCCCTGCTGGAAGAGGGGTGGGGGAGAGTTTCCCAGTCTTCAGCATACTGCCTGTTTTTACAATGTTCACAAACATGAATTAATGATGGCGTCAGGGTCACTCATGCATACTGTACACACTGTAGCCCAGTACAGTGGCCTCTCAGCAGGGGTGCGGCATACCGTCTGCCCGTCTGAGATAGCGTGAGTACGAGGGGGTCAGCGTGTGAGTCGTAAGTACAAAAAACAGGGTCAGAAATTCTTGAGGACAGACTGAGAATCTGGCCGTAATAAAACAGTACGTCACCACTGGGGGGTAAAGGGGGCCTGACAGCAGATTTGAACCAGTAATGTGGGTAGCATGGCACACCCAGTCTGGATGCATTCAGACATGTTTGCGTTGTATTAATATGTAGGGGACTGAGGAAAAGCTGAACACAATGACAAAAACTGAACCGTTGGAATGAAAACAAAAAATTCAGTTTATACACGTCTCCTATTACTTTTCATGTAAAGTCATAATGGTCTCATATGAGACAAAAATAAAGGGATAAAATCATTTAACTATCATTTTCTTAGACCTGTAAGACTTTTTTTCTTCTGCAGAACACAAAAGACGGTATTTTAAAGATTATTGGTGCTTCAACATCAGCTGCCATTGACTTCCATTGTATGGACACAAAACCACAGACACATTTCTCAGAATATCTTCTTTTGTGTTCCACAGAACAAAGAGTCCTATACATGTTTTAAATAACCTGAGGGTAAATATTATTTTTTTATTTTTGGGTGCGCTATCCCTTTAACTGTCTACATTAACTTCACAGCTGTATAGATTGGTTGTGTCACCATTGTCTTAGCGATAGTTCACCCCAAAAATGACAATTCTGTCATCATTTACTCCCCCCGTCAACCTGTATGACTTTCTTTCTACCGCAGAACAAAAAAGAAGATATTTGGAAGAATGTTGTTAACTGGCCCCCATTCACTTTGCATTGGTTTTGGGTCCATACAATAAAAGTGAATGGGGGCACGTTAACAACATTCTTCCAAATATCTTCTTTTTTGTTCTGCGGAAGAAAGAAAGTAAGGCAGGTTTGAAATGACAAGAGGGTGAATGAATGATGACAGAATCTTCATTTTTGGGTGAACTATCACTTAAAAGTCCCCATGAACCAGAAAATTTTACCTGAAGATTATCAGGGTACAAGAAAATGACCCACATTGATAAGCCTTTTACTATGAACGCTGTAATATTTAATTAAAAAATAAGTATTGTCATCTTTAACTTTTACTGGAACTTTAACATTAAACTCCTCGACGAGACATAAACATTGCATTTCTGTTATATTTTGTTGTCCTTCTCCAGTTGGTCATTGTTTGTGCATTAGGTGCAGTTTGGGGCTATCAGTTTGGACAGGGATAAAGATTTCTGTATCATTGTGTTACTTTGAGACGTGCTGGGAATTGTGCAGACAATGCAGAGATGTATAATGAGTTATCTATATCACTGCCGGAAAAAAGAAGATCGGTAACGAAAGTATGTGTGTCTGCATGGAAGTAAGAAAACAGAATTGTAAGACGTGCACAAGCAGGTGCTAGCGTATATACTTGACCGTCCGGCCGAGGATTGAGTCCCACACATCCACACACGAGCATACACACAAAGGCCTTGAACAGATGTAGTTTGCCGTATTACTGCAGGAGAGTAGCGAGTGAAACATAAACCAGCCCCGCTGTCTCTCTGGGACCCGTCTCTCTCTATATCAGCTGTCAGGGTGCCAGACTGGGCCAGATTTCCTGTGTGCTGCCCACATTGAGGTGTTGCATGAGCTTCAGGCCGTCTTGTCTATCATCTCCGTCCCCCTAAACATTTTTGAATAATTCAGATGTCATCACCCATAAAGCTATATGGTTACCTCATCTCCTAAAGATGCGACGGGCACTGAATGACATGTGATTAGTTTCAGCAAAGTCAGAAAAACGAAATGCGATCAAATGCTCCTCTGTTCCTCATCTGCTGATTTAATTTCACCTGTTTTCCTGCAGATATTGAACCTGCAACCTCCTGCACTCAAAGCAAAACAAAATTACCTCCAAACCACAACATCATTCAATCTCCTTAAGGGCTCAGCTCCCTCCGGCTGAAATCCTAGAACGGCTCCTGTGCATGAAACCACATGCATGTGTTTGTGTGTCTCACGTGTTCTAGGGACAGGCCCGAACGCGTCCCAGTGGGGTCAGTGACCCGCCATTAAGGGCCTCGGAAAGTACACTGCTTAGTCTGCAACTCAAGCGCTTAAAAATAGATCGCTATTAATTTCGCAACGGGACTATTTATTTAAGGGTCTGACTGCTATGGAGGGAGAGGTGACTCGCATGGATTGTCTGTCAATGTGTTAGTGTCTGGGAACAGCCGTGTGTGTTTGTTTTTAATGCCTAACAGGATGTTTGTATCTAAACACTATCGTTTAATTAACGTGTGCATTTGCATTATTTATTTTAGTTCACAGTTTTAGGATCCCATTGTGACTCTTAATTGAACTGAATGATATTATACTATACTACTATTCCTGTTTTTTGGTGAGTAGGTAAGGATATACATACAGTATTTAAATGTATATGGGCGATTTAAGGACGCACATATTTGCGAGACACAGTTGTCACTTCCCGTCTGCTCGAGTTCCCACCAATGATCTATATAAATGACTGGACGCCTAGAACGCTAAACCAATGGCAGGAGGTGAAGCCACCGGAAGAGATCGCGCCGCCATCTTGGTATGCCCAACGGACAGAGAGCGACATTGACTTACAGTCAAAATGACGATCTAAAACAAAACGTTTTTCAGCTTATTAGGCGCGTTATACGTTTTTAGTTCACATGTGTGTTTTAATTGTTATTTCTGATGTTTTTTCCCAATGTTTTTGTTTATTTTCGGCAGAACACCGACGTATAGAAATCAATGTATTGAAAGTGAGTGTGTACTGCACACAAGACATTTGCGTTGTGAGAATGTACTGTGAGACTTTAGATAAGAAACGGGAACTGGCAAGTTAGTGTTTTATCATTAATATTTGATAACTCCCTGTTAATAGAACGTTCGGCATACCAACATGGTGGCAGGGTAGCTTCAGTGTAATGACGTCATGAGCAATCTAGTCCTTTATATAGATCAGCGGTTCCCACGCAGCTGCTCTCTAGGATCTTAAATAGTTAAAGTGTTTGAGTTATTGAAGAGTTAAGAGGCACAGATCATCAAGCGTTTATTCTCTGATCCCCTTGTTGAGCCCACTCCACCTTTTCCAAGACCCTGTCAACAGCTTTTCTCTCTCTCTCTCTCTCTCTCTCTCACTCACTCTCTCTCTCTCTCTCTCTCTCTCTCTCGCTCGCTCTCTTACCTTCCCTCTCTTCAAATAATGGAAGTGTCCAGTAAAAATACTTAATAGGATATTGTGAGATTTTCTCTGCATAGGCTGCCGCATGTGTGTCTACGCATTAGTATGAGTGCAGGGACTCTGCATGTCTCTTAAGAGACTGCATTACATGTTAATGTGGTTCGCGTTGTGTCAAAGGGCGGTGGCGACTCGATGTGTAGGACACGTGTGCCACGGCTGAAGGTGAAGCATGACTGTGCATGTGTTAGCATACAGAGAACTCTAGCCTTTGTAATACAAAGCCAACACTTATGGCGAGGCTTCACTACACTGACTTAAAGGGACAGTACACCCACGATAGAAATTCTGCCTTTATTTACCAAAGTCTCTTGAAATCATGCCACTAGGCGACCATTTTTGCCAAGCCACCGGACAGTTTTTACAGTCAAAGGGGACCAGGGGCCGGTTGCGTAAACTACTTAGAATACAAGTTAGTCACCTAATTTTTGACTTCAAGTCAGTTCCATAAAAATGTAAATTGCTCTAATTGAAATATGAAAAGTAAGACTAATTAGTCCTAACTAATTGCTAGTCTGTGAGAATAGTTGTTAAGAAATGGTATCTACTTATGGTTATGTTTATGTTTATACAACTCACCCTAAGTCTTATTAAATGGTGGATGACAGAAATTCTTTCAAATAGCTCACTAAGGTCACTAAACAACATTTTTGCAACCAATTTAAATTAACATAAATTATGTTTCTTCTTCTTATGTTTAAATTGCGGATTTTTTTGTTTAGTTTGGAGATAGTCTGCATGTGCAAAGAGTAACAAGACTGTACAGCGTCCCCCCCAAGACTTTCATCATTAGTCGATTGATCATTGGCTCTTTTTTACTAAAAGGCGGGGCTTACAATGTTAGAGCAGCTGCATCAAGCTGTGGCATCTTGTTTGGTACTTTTTTTATATGAGATTTGTTGCCAGAAAAGAAGAACTATGCAACATGTAATTGAATTATCTATCTAGATACTTGTCAAGGGATACTTCGCCCAAAAATGAAAATTCTGTCATCATTTACTCACCCTTAGATTGTTCCAAACCTGCATACAATTCTTTGTTTTGCTGAACAGATAGGAAGGAACTTGGAAGGAAGTCAGATCTCACCCACCATTTACTGCCATTGTAGGGAAAATAAATACTATTGGAGCCAATGGGGGATGAGATTTGTCAATCTTCCTGTGTGTTCAGCAGAACAAAGAAATGTATGCAGGTTTGGAAAAATCTGAGGGCGAGTAAATGATGACAGAATTAAAATTGTATGACTTCATTTCACACAGAAGTCATAAAAAGTCATTGCTGCTTCACGAGAGCCTCACAAGCAGGCATTCAGCATGAGGAACCGTAAACGCTGCTGTTTTACACTCTTGTGGAAAATGAATATTGACAGCGGCTCCAGGGAAGGGAAATCACTCTAATTCAGCACTTTGCAGATGAAGGATTCTTCTGTAAAGCTTCACTTTGATGAATGCTCCCATTTTCACACACATCAATATATTTTTCTCAGGTAGCTAACTGAGTGTGTCTGCTTCGCTGTCCGAGAACGATATGAGGTGCGTATCCAAAATAAGTGCACTCCGGAATCTGTCTGCTCCTAGTGTCTTGCACTGTGGAACGAATTCCCTGAACACTTTCAGCACAAAACGTGTTTTATTCACTAGCCACCACAATCCAGTTTAACCGAGCGCCAAATGCGCTGAAATAACGTCAGTTCATTGTTAGTGCAATCCTTCCAGTGTGCCTAAACCGCTCTCTTTATTTTTCCATTTTTTGTTTCTCCTCAGGTTCTGACTGTTCCAGAAACTTCACCAGCCCGTCAGGGGTGATAGAGTCACCCGGCTTTCCAGACAAATACCCCCACAATCTGGAATGCACCTTCATCATCGTCGTTCCTCCTCACATGGACGTCACGCTCACCTTTCTTACCTTCGACCTGGAAAATGACCCCCTGCAGGGCTCGGAGAGCGAGTGCAAGTACGATTGGCTGGAGGTGTGGGACGGCCTACCACAGGGTGAGTTTAGACGTTCGTAATCCCGAAGAATTCCTGGTGGATTTATGGTCGGGATTCGGATTAGGAATGTGGTATTCCAAAATCCAGACCACCCGTGACTTTAAGAGGATTGCGTTTCCGTGTGACCTCATTGTCTGCTTTGAGATCAGTATGTCGCATGTCTGCCGTACATCATTTGGTCCCTTAATGATTTCCTATCCACATAGCATTCACTGTCACACTATGGGATAGAGTCTGAGCCATCTGGTCAGTTTATCCACCAGTCCATACAGCTGTTCGCTCTTACCCTGTGACATTCGCAACCTGTCCAGTGCCCGCTGTGCTAGATGCTCGGGCGGTATAAAACTCAGGCGCTGATGTGCTGTTACTGCGGCTGCCATTGGAGCTATTTTAGTGCCGAGCGTTGGCAGATGAAAGCAGAGCCCAGGGCCTTGCTTTACTTTATCTGTGGCAGGCGGGCCAAAAAGCCACGGCTCCCGTATTCTTCTGCACAGAGGGGTGGAGGAAAGGAAGGATGGGGGTAAGAGCAGCCATGTAAACCTTTATCAGCAAAAGGAAAAGTGGGGTGAGAATAACACTGCAGTAGGATTTAATCCTCGTCTGGAGTAGAACGTTGTGGTCTACTTCCCCCGAACCACCCCCCACCCCGAGCTGTCTAATTAATGCTTCAACCCTAACACTGCATACTAGGGGGGTCTCTCCGCCCGTCTGCTTTTAATCAGATACATAAAAATCGTAGACACTTCAGCATACCAATACATCAAAAGTTTCTACCAATTCTAACCAACTTGATCAAGATAGAAGCTGGAAGTCTAGCTGCCTAAAAATCATGACCAACATAATGTGTAATGTGATGGAATTCACAACAGTGCATAGGGTGGCAAGCTTTCATGTTTTTTTTTAATACCCAACTACTGTAATCAAAGATCAATCCCTATTGGGAGTAAGGAAGTTTGATTTTTTTTAATAAAATATCAACTGTACAATGGTCATTTTTGTTACAATTAGGGTTGTTAGGATATCACATTTTTGCTACACGGTTATTTTGCGATAAAAATTTGCGATAACAACATATCACAATATCTTTTCAAATGAAAATAGAACATAATGAATGATAAATATTAATACATAAAGTAATAAAACTTGTAAAATTATCACGTAATGAAATTGAATTTAGTTTATTTTGTGTTTTCTCTTTTATAGCCTTATAACACACAGGCCTTATAGCCTCACTCTTAAGTGACAGAGTTTATCGTCATTTTGGGATAGTTCAACCAAAAATGAAAACTATGTCATATATTTACGGTTAGCAACATTCTTCAAAATATCTTCTTTTGGGTTCTGTGGAAGAAGGAAGGTCATACAGGTTTGAAATGACAAGAGGTTGAATTAATGACAGAATATTCATTTTTGGGTGAACTATCACTTTAAGGTGAATTTTTCAACAGGCCAAACTATTTGCGATAACCTATTTGCTGTATGTTTGCAAATGAAGCGGCACAAATTGAGCGTATCGTGCGAGTTGAAAAATCTGAACTTTGGCAAAAAATTGGGCGTAAACCAATCAGGACCTTAGACTGTATTTCTGCCATTTCTGTCATTTACAGAATACAGTAGTTGATGTTCCAAATATGGTAAGAGGCGTTACATTTCCGTCACATGCTTGCAGTATTCAACAAATCACTACACACTGGTTAACTGGCCAATCACATCACACCTAGCTTTTCAGAGCAATGAGCTTTGTAAAAAATCTGTGTGTTTCAGGGAGGCGAGGAACTTTAGGTGGAAAAGACAGCATTTTTCAACCTTAAATGGTGTATACACATTGCATTACATCTAAAACTCCTTTAACTGCCAAATGCAATTTCAAGACAAAATGTCACATTTGCAGAAGTCACATATAGCAGATTGAAGCGATACAAATATACAGGATACTGTAACCACCTTGTCAGATCATCAGCACTATCAAGGGCAAGAAAGAATTATTTCAACCAACCGTTTGAGAGCACTTGCTGTATTAAAGCTCTCTCCTCTCCAAATGAGAAGAAATCAATGTGCATGATTGATACGAGGCTATTTCACCCATCCTGGACTCCGTGTGAGTGTGTGTCAGGGTAGACGATGGATTCATTACTGTGAGATAGTGGCCCCTTTACAACATTACAGCCAGACCAAACTAAATCACATGTATCTGTTGACAGACAAACGCTTCAGGATTCAGAGAGCTGCTGTTGCGGAGGTTGTAAGCAAATATAAAAAAACAACCATTCTCATTTTCAGAAGGGCCAGCTGGAGCAAGGTGGGGGAATGAAACCAGTTTACGTTTCAGAAATCATTTCCCATATCCCATCTGAGCACAGCTTTACTGATCTTCAGTACACATGCATATTGAATCCAGCAGGGCTTACATTTGTCAGTGAAGGATTTCGTATATTAAAGCCAGACTTTGCTGTTCAATTTCCAAGCTGTTCGATGTTATTATGTCAGAGAAAATTGTCAGGCACGCTGATTTGATGCTTGTTAGGTGTAAATGGATGTTTTCTGTTTTTGACCGTTTGTTTTATTTATGTTTTGCAGTGGGACCTCTGATTGGACGCCATTGTGGCACCAAAATCCCAGCTGAAATACAGTCGTCCACGGGCATCCTGTCTCTGTCATTTCATACGGACATGGCCGTAGCCAAAGATGGCTTCTCCGCCCGATACAACATGACAGTGAAGGAAGTCAATGACAGTAAGTGCCCATACGTATGCATCCCAACATCACACTACTTAACTTGCATGTCTCTTCTGTATCAAATTTTATGCAAGTTGACAATTCTAATTTTTCCATAGATTTTCACTGCAGCAATCCTCATGGCATGGAATCAGGCAAGATCAGCGATGACCAGATCACCGCATCGTCTACCTTCTATGATGGCCGCTGGTCTCCGAAGCAAGCTCGCCTTAACTTTGATGACAATGCATGGACGCCCAATGAGGACAGCAACAAAGAATACATTCAGGTGAGGGTTTTTCTCACTTGTGTATTTCAATCTTATCTTCATTGTGTCTACATGAGGGTAGATTCAAGCAAGATTGTAATCATCATATACAGTATATACTAATTTCACATGCTTGCTGCTTAATTTTCTGTAGTGTTTCAGATTCTGGGTGAATTTTTTTAGATTTGATGCCTGGCCAGGGCTCTGGAATGAGACTCATTACTTTCATTATTACCTTTAGTAGTCTGCTGTATTTGAGATGTGGGCTGGTGTTTAAGCTCACGTCTCGTCCTCACTCTATCTATCTTGACAAACACCTTTCGTAAATGCCAACATGCCAGAGGACTGTACTTTATCCACTGCTCTGTTATGTGTGTTTGGATTAATTTATATTCTCTTAAAGGGACATTTTTGGACCACATTTTTGTACCAGAACACAAAAGAAGATATTTTGAAGAATGTCGGTAACAAAACAACATTGGCCTCCATTGACCTTCATTGTAAGGAAGACATTTCTCAAAATATCTTCTTTTGCGTTTCACAGAAGAGTCGTATGTCGAGGTTTTGAACAACATGACGACAAATTAATGTTTGGATTGTTATTTATTTACCGAATATGTCATGTATTTTAACAAAAACCGAGAGGATGCTACAGATGCTGTTTAAAGATGTTAAAGGGGTCATATGACACAGCAAAAATGAATATTGTCGTTTAGATCTAATGCAATGTGTATACATGATTTAAGGTTCACATACAGTCCATGTTTGTATCTCCTCTTTTACCCGCCTCTCTGAAATGCACAGAATTTTAACAAAGCTCATCGCTCTGAAAAGTAAGGTGTGCTATGATTGGCCAGTTAACCAGTGCATATTGATTGGTTGAATATAGCAAGCGTGAGACGGAAATGTAATGCCTCTTACCATATTTGGAACATCAGGTTCCAAAGCAATTGTATTGACATGTATGCCCACTTTACTTGCGTATACATTTTGGCGGTCTTAGTCAAATCATACCACAAACTTACAGGACACTTTGTGGGGGTGTGGTTACACGAGGCGTTTCAGGAAGGTCTGGGCGAGTATTCGCTTTCAGATCGAATGCATCTTTTGTTCCGACACTTTAATTTGTGCAATTTTCAGTACATGCATGGGCACACCAAAGACACATTAAAACGCGTATTCGCGCCATATGACCCCTTTAATTTGTACAGAACCCATGAACAATTTGTGGACACCACGTGCCATCTTGTACTCGTGTCCTCTCTTCTTCGATATAGTCTTTGTGAGTCTCTCTATTTCTCTTCATGTATCTTTATTACCATTCATCAGGGTCTAATGTATTCAAGCCTCACTTCTCAGACGCGCTAGGATGCATCATTCTCTCTCTCTCTCTGTTCTCTGCGCAGGGGTTGATGATGCACAGCCCGCTCTGATGGTAACAGCTACTTGATTGATGAGGGTGCTTTCCTAGGAATAAATAGTTAGCAGCAGTCCAGGGTTTTATTGATTTTTTGTCTAGGTGTGTTTCTCTGTGGGCCTGAGCAGCTTTACAGAAGGTAGCGTGTATGCGCGCTGGCATCTGTGTGTGAAAGCCACACCTGTCTTTCTAACAGATAACAAACGGCGCAGTTTTCTCGCTCGTGTTCGGATGACATCCCGCTGAGCAGGGAGCGCCGAGGATCATGGGTAACAGCCCTCCTCGAGGACGGGAACAGAATGCTTGATTACAGACCTTACTGCAGTCGAGGCGGGGCGTCGGAAAGGCAGCTCTCATAGCGTAATCATCATCATCATCATGGAGGGGGTGTGCAGGGACCGAGGGAGGATGATCATCTTTGTGGAGAGAAAGAGAGAGAGAGTTAAATGAAGGTGGTTAGTATAGATCAGAGCTGAGGTGATTGATCTTAAAGCCCTGATAACACCTTTGCTGCCGCCCATGATCTGCAGGGAGGGGAAGTCTCATATTCCCACTGCTCGCCTCCATCCATCGTTCTGTCTGTTTCATTCCTCTCACGCTTCTCTCTCATTTTTCTTCTTCTTCCTCCCTCTTGCCTATCACTTTCTCATCGGGCCATTTACTGTATGGCGGTGTTTGCAAAGTAGCGCATCACATAACTATCATTCATTTTTTAAGTTGAAAAGTTTTAAACTTTGTCCTTACACGGCGCAATGCGGTAGTTCTTCATAGGCAGGTAGTTTTTCACGTTCAGACCGAGCAGAAAACGCAACGTGATGTTTGTTTTTTATTATGCAGTTGTGTCACATAGGTTTTTGGACCAATAAGATTTCACTGTGGGCGGGGATACTCGGTACACCACCAGGGATAAGAAAGTAGAAAATAAATGATGGGTAAAATGTTCTGTTGGTTGTAGAGTCACGGATGATTTCGACAAACACTTTCCAAAAACAATCTATGGACACAAATAAAAACACCTTATAATAAAAATTATATAATAATAATAATAATAAAAAAACGAAATTATTTAGTTTATTTAGTTAATTAATATAACAAAACGTATAAAACAAATATAAAAAGTTATTTGAAGTTTTTGCTGACTAGCTGGAACGTATAGAAATGTATATTTTTTAAACATATTTTGATGAGTTCAAAGACATAAAAAACATTCAATAGTTGAAATGACCTGTTAAGACAATTTGATTGTTCTTTAAAATCGAAGGCATATATTGATTTTTATATAGAGACTTGTTATTGGCTAAAAAGACATACAACCCAGTACAATCTAGTCTAATCACATTTATCCAACATCCTCTTTTCTCTTTCTGTTTAGGTGGACCTGCAATTCCTGAAGGTCCTGACGGGCATTGCCACCCAGGGAGCGGTCTCCAAGGAAACCCACAAATCGTACTTTGTCACCACCTTTAAATTGGAGGTCAGCACCAATGGAGAGGACTGGATGATCTACCGGTATGGCAAGAACCACAAGGTAGGATCACTAAAAATGACATTTTAAGAAATGTGGGCCTCGGAGAGATTCAGAGAGAGCGAGAGAGATACGGCAGTTGGCTTGTTCTCTCTCCTCTTTTATCAGAGATGTATGAAGTTTTGTCACACACATCTGTGTGTCACAAGAAGAGCTGCACTTGTGAAACTCTTATCGAGCTGTTAATCAGCTTTGACAAAAGAACAGGGAAAACAACTAGTAAGATAAGTACAAAGGTGAGGAGAAGGTGCTTGCTTGTTATTTTAATTTGATCTGTTTTTAGACTGTTAAGCCATCCTGTTTCGGTAGTGAGGCTGTGGTGGGTTGGTTGAGTTTTCAGGAACTGGTCTGCTGGTGTCTCCATCAGGATGTTTAACTAGCCAGCACAATTCGGCCAACGTGGATATCCAGGTTTAAAGGGATAGTTCACCCAAAAATGATGTCATTATTTACTCACAGTTGAATTTCATACCTGTATAAATTATTTTGCTTTGATCAACACAGGGAAAGATATTTGGAAAAATGTTAGCAACTTTCAGTTCTGGAACATCATTGAAAAAATGTATTGGTAGTCAAAAGTGTCCCAAAACTGTTTGTTTTCATAAATTCTTCAAAATATCTAATTTTGTGTTCAACAGAACAAATAATTGTTTTCCACAATGGTAGAGGATGATGTCCCAGAACTGAAAATTGCTAACATTCTTCCAAATATCTTTCTTTGTGTTTAACAGAACAAAGAAATGTATACAAGTTTAAAAACAACTTGAGTGTGAGGAAATGATGACAGAATTCGTATTTTTGGGTGAACTATCCCTTTAAGAGAGAAAGAGTTCAATCAAAGAAGACCCGTGCAAAATAAATAAATTAACATGAATCCACTGTCATGGGGTGACGTCTCCGGTGTGGTACGCGCCTCTAATCTTTTTTATTAACAAAGCTCTGGAAATCCTATTTGGAGTTGATTGCTCCACGGGTACATCTAAAAGCTCTGATGTTAGTAGTATGATGCTGGAAGAAGCTGAAAAAACAGAATCAGACGTCCGGATACAGTAAGACCCCATCATTACCAACTGGCGTTGGGGTCTTTAGCCCCAGACCCCCTGCTGGAATAGGATCTAGCTTTAATCTCCCTTAAAATCTCAGAGCTCAGTCCTCCCTTAATGTACATTGTGTATTAACAGCTCCTGCTTAGCTTTGTTAAGAAGTCTCGGGTCTGGAATGGAAGATATGCACCCTTTGGGAGGCGTGACCAATCGGTGTCTATTAAGGAACTCTACTTTATAATAATCTGCTATTTATTCAAATGCCTGGAAGAAATGTATTTCTATGTTGGCAGCTACGAGATGCGGGATGGCTCAGCCCTGCGGATAGATGCTTTTTTTAATATCACCAAATACTGTAATATAGATTAACTGGAAATAATGTGTCAGCATTTAAATAAATATCTAAATTTGCAATACAGTAAGCGGTATTGCCTGCTTGCTTCATCTAAACAGACAGGTTATTATTTCTGGGCTGTATGGTGATCTGTTAGATTGATAGCATCACATTTTGCTCTCATCAATCTCCGATGATGGAGGTGTGTGTGTACTTGGTCCGGAGGAGACTAACAGATTGTGTGTGTGTGGAGATAAACAGAAAGAACTGCTAAAGAGATCCATTTAGTGTGGGGATGCGTGTATGTGTGTCAATGGTGTAGAAAGTGTGATATCAGCAGTGTTAAGGTTAATTTCTTCGTTCAGTCTGTGGTGGTTCTGGCACTTCTCTGTCAGATTACCTGCAAAACACGGTTCAGCCACAACTACATCAGGTCTGATAAGATCTCACAACCTCAGTTCAGACCGGAATGAGATGTTTTGCTGTCTACCGCCTTCTAAGGGAACATTCTGACTAAAATACAACCTAATGACCGACCTGGAAACTTTGCATGGGCAGCATCACATAGATCACTTAAAAGAGATATGACTCAATATGAAAATACAATTTATGATCACATTTTTATTAATAAACATTTTTTGACTATTTTATTTATATCCCAGTATTAAGTGAAAAATATTTGACTTCTTTTTTGAATATGTGATTGGTTATAGCAAAAATGCTCTCTGTTTGTAATTCAAATAGAATACCGTTATGCTCCCTATGAAGCCTATCTTTCGTGCACAAATGCTATCTTTGAACACTGCGGCTGCTATTTGTAAACACATCGCTGCTTTTTTTGTAAAAATATAAATCAAATGTGAAAACGGCCTTGACAGACAGCATAAAAAGTCACATAACAATCTCATGTTTCATTTTTGCAATTTTTAGTTCCAAATATTTTCTGTATCTTCTTTAGGACTCTCTCTCTAATGCCTTGAAATAAATCATTTAATATATATATTTGAAAATATTTAGAACAATACATTGTTTATATATTATAGTTTTACAGTATATTAAATAATACATATAATAAATAATAACATTTTCATATATGGAAGAATATAGAAAAAGCACTTGGTCTCACCATTATGGTTTAAAAAGTATTTTTAATTCCCATAAACTTTTTGTTTCTTAAGTGCTCCAGCATCCCTTGGAAACCTGTAGTTTATTGGTCCACACGCGCACACAAAAACATGTGCACGCACACCCAGTCCCAAAACCATGTTTTCCACACACTCTCTCGCCTCCAAGAATGTATCTGATAAAGACATCCAACTAATGACAGGACAATTTATGTTGTGTTTAAAACATACTTTCAAATCGCAGTGAAGTCAGAAGGTCTCAATCCCTTTCCACTGAAGAGGAAAATGAGTGGGCCTCTCTCGCAAGGTCCCACGCCTGCTCAACAAAGCTCCTAAGCAGGCCCAACCATTGACAGAGATCGTTATGAAGGTCTGGTAAATTCCTTGCTTGTAACAATACCATCAAGGCACTCTTAAGGGGTTTATATAGAGAGCACATATGGTATGTGTGTTAACAGTAAGAGCGAGCATCGTCATGGGAGGTGACATGGGCTCGGATGTAAAAACAGCAGTTTGACAGCTCCGTCCATCTCTGCACATTCCTGTACGTCAAATGGAGCGCGTCTATAATGCCAGACCCCAGGAGCAATCCTCAGTAGGATTGGCTGTGATGTTTGAACTTTTTGCGATGTAGAGAATCGATGACCGAAAAGGTTCATTGAAACACAGGAAAGTGGTTTACTACGACGGGGTTTTAGTGCCGTTAAAAATATAAAAAAACAAGATTTTGAGATTGAAGTCGAAATGTTACGAGATTAAAGTCGAAAGTTTACGAGAATAAAGTCGAAAGTTTACGAGAATAAAGTCGAAATGTTACGAGAATAAAGTCGAAATGTTACGAGATTAAAGTCGAAATGTTACGAGAATAAACTTGTTATAATACGTTTTTTGTTTACGTGAAAGTTGTAGTTTAAGAGTTATGTTTAAGCACGTCATCTGAACAAGTGAGTTACTTCTTAGTTCATGTCTGATTTTTTTATTCGGAATAAATAGATTCAGTTTCCTACATAACCGCTGCAGTGTCCTTTTACTAATTATAACTCCGTGATGATGCGCCAAAAGACAAAGAATTTCCTTTTTGCAAAATCCTAATCTAAAGTAGGATTTAACCTAATCCTCCACATCCATTGTTTCTAGCAATTCTGTTATTTTTCTCATAATATTACGAGTTTATTCTCGTATTACTACGACTTTATTCTCGAAACATTTCGACTTTATTCTCGTAACAACTCGACTTTATTCTCGTAACAATTCGACTTTATTCTCGTAACAATTTGACTTTATTTTCGAAATATTTCGACTTTATTCTCGTAACAATTCGACTTTATTCTCGAAACATTTCGAGTTTATTCTCGTAACATTTCGACTTTATTCTCGTAACATTTCAACTTTATTCTCGAAATCTTGGATTTTTTTTTTTTGTGGCACTAAAACGTCGTTGTAGTTTACAGATCTGCCCACACACAAACAGAAATACAGTTATGCGATTGGAGAAGTGAAAGAGTGGCTGTCATGCGCTACAACAAACGGTGGATTCAGATGGAATATTTACACCTCTGAGGTGGTTTGCAATTACTCAGATTCTAACTTCCAAGTCCACTTGGAAGAAATACAATGTACGCTGCCCGTGTACAAACATCATTACATTACACCTCACAGCTTTGCTCTTTCATTTTCTAGTTGGGAATGCAGAATGTGTAGCCCTATCGGTTCATGCCACCCTCTTCTTCCTATCTCTCTCACTTACTGGCCCCGTGCTGGCCTGCAGCCAACTGAAGCCAGGCTGCTCTGTCAACGTCTTCATCTGGGGCGTGGAGGTGTGGGAGAGAGCAGGAGAAGGCCAGGGTGGGAGGGGGAGGTAATGGTTCGAGCAGAGATGTGATTGCTGACCATATTTCCCAGTGGCCCCATCGGTCGGAGCGAAAACAGTGTGGCACAAAGCCAATGCAAAGCAGGCTTAGATAGAGGGAGAGAGTGATGCACGGAATGAAAGACTGAATGCTGAAAGATGGCAGGATTGGGGAACATAGATCTGTCCTGACTGTCACAAAACCTCTTTTATCTCCTGTGACCTTGTGGATGCCAGAGCATCCAAGCACCCATGTGACCACAATTTCTTTCCCTCTCTCGTTCTATATGTCGGTTATATGAACAGTGGTGTGTGAATGTTACTGAGGCTGCTCGGTACTCAAATTCCAACCTTAAAGCTTTCACGTTTGGGGGGTCTTTATTATTTTAGCAGTCTGTTCTTGTGCCGTGGAGATTTGAATTATTAACATACATTTTTTGGTACTCTCCCCCCACCGGAACCCCTATGTAATGCCCTTTTGGTCAGCGCTGAGGCCCACATTTCACCTTGTGAACGCACTGTAGTCACATGCACACACCTAGGCTGACCTCTTTCTGTATTGTTAATACAACATGACAACTTCTTGATTGGCAGACTTTTTCAAGCTTTACATAATTGTTCATATTTTCGCCTTATTGAAGTTTGTTGAAACTATGACTGCATTGTGATTTTTGGCACACTTCAGACCTTTTTTTGTGTCTTACACATTTGACTCCTGATTCAGATTTTATATTAGTAATTTGCATCTTCATTCTTACTATAAAGGGTACGGCTGCAGCTATCGATTGTTTTAGTAATCGAGTATACCACTGATTTTTCCATCGATTATTAGGGTATTCGTATAATAAATACTTTTTTTTTATTAAGAGCAATACTTAATAAACAAGAGAAATTTGTTTCCTTTATAGAAAAAATAAATAAATAAATAAATGATTGCAGGAATTCTATACATTAACAACTCTTAAAAGTTAACCCATTTAATACATTATATTTTCATTACATCAAAATGAAATATTATACAAATGTATAAATAATGAACATTAATAAAAATATAAAGAATAATTTCAAAGGTTAACGATTTACTTCAGCTTAAGCATGATGCATTTTGTTTATCTAAACTAGTTTTTTTTTTTTTTAAAGTATTAAATAGTAATGCAGAGGTAACCAGACTTTTATTTTGACAGTTTGTCGGAAGACGCTTATTTTTTAATAAAAAAAAATATTTTAAATATTTCTTCACTCAATAAATAAACGATTGTGAAATAAACTCTCAGAGCAACTCTGGAGATGAAGTTCATGTGTTCATATCTTCATAAGCGCAGACACAGACAAATTCATGAGCATCACACGTGTAGCATGTTAAACTGTGCAGTTTATTCACTCAGACATGCAAAACAGACAGATGGCATGTGTAAGTAACAGGATTCGGCATCCACTAGTTTTATGGACTCGATGCTCCATCCCCCTCTCTTTCTCTCTCTCTCTCTCTCTCTCTCTCTCTCTATCTTTCTACATCTCGTATCTCTGCTGGTTTATTCTTCTGTGACAGGACTCATCTTTCTGCCTAACTCTGTTTTAGTCAATTTAATAGTTTTCGTAAATATGAGCAGTAGTTTCATTAGTCAATTCTTGACTGCTAAGGTTTGTTTATGGGTGCCAGCTTCTCAATATGGCCATTATTGGCAGATGATGTCTCCTTCTCTCAGAGTCACACGTGCAAATATTTCGCACCGCAGCACCCACACAGTTACCCTGTACTCAGCTTCTTTTATCAGTAAATGATTTGAAGATGGAAGGACCTTCTCTACAGTAAATTTTTTAAGTAATCAAATCCAGATGGTACTCTCAATAAAAGTATTTAGGAAAGTTCCCAACATGAATACAGCACTATGAAAAAAGTCTCCGTGTGGGCCTGTTCAGGCTGGATATACGCAAGTTTGTATTCAGCATCATTGCCTGAGACAGGCGACACGGACTCTAAAAACACTAGCAGCGGTGCCAGAGGCGACGTGATATAAGTAACGCATGCAAATGCATGATTCATGATGGTAATTTGGCAGTGGTGGTTGATGTGGAGTATTCATTTGTGATAGCTCTGGCTACAGGCACACATGCACAGTCTGAGCACGCATCAATCACGGAGTAGGACAGGGCGACATAGAGAACATGCTGTTAGAGAGAGGCAAGGAAGAGAGAGAAAACGCGAGGGCCGTGAGAGGTGGCCTAGTATCGGTGAACGGGAAGCGGCCCGTGACAGCACTTCTACTGGGAGTCTGTCATTATCAGATCCTGTGTGTCTGTCAACACAACACCAGTCAGGGGCCAATGGAGCACATGGATGCAAAGAAAACATTAGCAGGTGCTTATGTGTGTGTGCGGGAGAGAGCAAGCTGGTGCGGGTTGTAACCAGAGCCCAAAAGGAACTTTTGGGATAACATTTCAATTCATAAAAGTCATAAATGTTTATTTTTTACCATTTCAAGTTTCTTTTTTGTTCCTGTTACAACTGAACACTTTTACCAATTTTTACTTGTATAGTTTTGACAGACAGATAAGGTTATTGGGTCATACAGGATCAGTCTCAGCCACTATCAATCAAACATGATTCTTTTAATTCTGTGATTTAAATATTTACGTTTTAGAAAATTTCACACCTTGTGCTCTGGAGGGTTCAGAACTTTGGGCATCTTATACCTTGTGATTGTTTCTGATATTGACGGTTTCAAAGCAACAACATAAACAAACGTAACAGCGCATGCGGTGGCCCAACCTTAACTTCAGATACACATCTGCAAAGAATAGAGTCCCTGCTAGATTATTTCTAAACAAGCAAAACAAATAACAAGTGAACTACATTAGCAAGTTAAAAGTATGTCTAGCCAGTATTATTTGGGGTTTCCAGTAGAAGAACCGTTACCTCGCTAAACTTAAAACTTACAGGACCCATTCAACAAATGTGACCCTGGACAACAAAGCCAGTCTTAAGAGATTTTTACATAATATGAAAGCAGATTTAATAAACTTTCTATTGATGTATGCATTTTTAGAGTAGGACAATATCTGGCTGAGATAAAACTCTGGAGTCTGAGAGTGCAAGAAAATCAAAATATTGAGAAAATCACCTTTTGAAGTTGTTAAACAGGGGCACTGTAGCAGGTCATCCACTCACAAAAGTAAAGTTTTTATATATTTAAGGTAGGAAATTTACAAAATATCTTCATGGAACATGATCTTTACTTAATATCTTAATGATTTTTGGCATTAAAGAAAAATGTATAATTCTGACCCATACAATGTATTTTTATCTTTTACTAAAAATGTGCTACTTTAGACTGGTTTTTTGATCCAGGGACACAAATAGTTTATTTAAAAATGTGTATACAATAACATGCAACAAATAGATTATTTAAAACAATTATTATAGAAGAAAATAATGATATAAATGAATAGAAATATGAGTTAAATACAATATAAATCGTTTTTAGTACTATAGTATAACCAGACCGAGAATCAAACATGGACCCGAAGTTAACATCGGGCAGGCGAGTGTGTCCGATAAAACCATCTGTAGAATTACTGACCAAAACTCAGAATAACTTGGAAAAGATGCTTGCTAATGAGTTGCAACGTTGCGTGTGGTGTGGACACGGTGTCAGAGAAACATGTTATGGTACATTTATCGCTGAGGTTGCATGAGTTGCTACGAATGTTTTCTTGAGAAGACGATTTGTATGTATTTAAATTGCAACCGTCACATCAACAGTCAATGAGCAACAGTCAGAATATTGTTCCTACTGTTCCTCTTTTTGCATGTTCAAATTTAGTACTTGCCATCGGTGATAAACTCGGGTAAAGGCGCATTCTCACCAAGGATAATGATAAATTATAAAGATACGTTTTTAAAATGTAATAAAATAGTGAAGTCCACGGTGCAAATATAGCAATGAAACATTGGCAGCCAAGTCAAATCTATTCAAATACATGTGACTAAATCAACCAAGCTGCGTGAGCTTAGAATACATTTTATCGTCCACTGGCATGGACGCTAATTAAGTTATCATTTTAGTAATCTCTATATTTGTCACTCTTGGTGTGATTAGGCCTTAACACCCTTTATTTACTTCCCAAAGATAATATCTGATGCTTGTTTGAATTTTCAGCCCTTATATGCCTTTTTATCACTATTATAGACTGTTTAAGACATCAACAAAACTTGTCCTAGAGTATTTCATGTTTTAACAAAGCACAAACATTAGAACTTATTATATTTCTAGACTTAATATATACTGTATGTGATGAACCATGAAACTAAAACATGAAGTGCTACACCACTGTTACGTCTTGCAAAATGGTCTACGGTATATAGTGGACTTCAAACCTCACGAGTATTTGATTCCGCCTCATGTTATAGATTGAAAGCTGCTGTCAAAGTCCAAGACTTTATGCCATCGCTGTCATTGCTCTTACTTTCCCACTTCCTCTGTCCTAAAGGACCAGGGGGAAATCACAGTACTCAACCTCATCTCAGTCCGTTCCCTTAAGTCCCCACAGTAATTGGTATGTTCAATCCTGTCACGCCTTTTAGGGTTTTCCACACATTTTTCTGATCATTTTGGCATCTTCTTTGTTAATACGCTGCTCTTGTGCTTGAAACTTCACCCGTAATGACCAGTGGGCCTTCTGACCTAAATCCCATGTGATAAGCATCTGTTGGTTTGCTATTAAGGAATCATATTTCCCAGTTTCCCGCTGGTTTGGATTAACCCGGCTGGCCAATCAGAAGCCAGAACAGGCAACCTCCCAGTCGATGGATAAATGAGAAGTTTAATTTAAAAGAAACGTGAGTTTTGCTTGTTTCCAGTGGTTAACAAGGTGTTGTGTGGTTCTAGTATATTGTAGAATGGTTGAAAGACGTTACCCATCCCTAAATATGATATTGGTGGTTTATGGACTGCCAAGGGAAAATGGCACAAAAACTGCCAGTTTTCTTGTGATAGCTCCTTACCACACACCACATGATTTGATGTGTTCATGTGATTTGTGTGTCGGGTCCTCACTAAATCGTGAGAAACCGAGGATTCTCCGATGCACTAAAGAGGTGATATATTACACACTGCTTGATCCTAGTCGTCTCAAACCAACACATTTGGCTCTCACATACTGTGCTGTACTCTAGAACTTCACAGGCAGAGATGGGGCAAGGTCACATACTCCATCATGAGGTTATTAAACAAAAGCAGATTTGGGTGATGCATGTGGTAACTTCCTGCCGACATCAGCTTTACTTGCTCCTTAACACATCACTCTCTCTATTTTCCCATACTCATATTTTAGGTTTTCTGCTTCTGCTTCACCTTCCGTTCCCTATTTCATTTTACCCTTTGCCCCTACATGACTTTTAACTAACCATACACGCAATGATAAATAACCACAGGTCAGCAGTTCATGGTTTCCCTCGCTTTTATTTCATAATCGGGTGATTTACCAAGTGTCAAGTGGCTTGTATCGTTTTTCTCCCTCTCATTTTTTCCCATTTGTTCATCTTTCTGGACTACATAAGCTTGGCTAGCACAAGCTTGACCTAGGCCAGCTGGCCCAGATGCCATTAGATCTAGAGAGGGGTCAGGTCCTTAGGGTCCAGGCTTTGTTTCTGTGCCGCGGTACGAGACTTGTCATTTTCTGGTCCTTCTCCTCTTTCCTACTTTCTCATCTTCGTCTCTCTGGAGAAAAAGACTGACATTTACTCAGATTCTGAGGAAGGAGGGATGGAGATGCTATCAAAGCTTGTCATCTTGTCCATCCTCACCATCCCAGGATGCAGTGATGGAAGCACATGAGACATTTGTGTGATGGTTTGGGAGTTGTCTTCTGAAATGTTATTGATCTGAGAAATGGAGTTATGTAATTAATGAATAAAACACTGTTTGCAACAGGCTCATTGTGATAAATCACAAATATTTTCATTTTCTATTACATACGATTGCCTCATTTGTTTCTTTTTCACCCAAGAAATCTTAGAAGAAACATCTGAGACCAAGTTGATAGATAAATGAAACTGAGAACAGAGCAACCTCTGAACTATAAAAGTTTCCTCTGGAGAACGTCCAAAAACGTGGTCACATCTGATTTTATGGGTTTACACAAAGACATTTAAGCTCTCAGAGTGACAATTGATGTTCAAACATACTCACACTGTCTCTTTTCTGCGGTCTCTTACTCATCCCGGAGGAAACAGCGTATCATGTTTGAATTTATGACCCACGTCTGTGTATGCAGGGGTGTTTGTGTATTTTTCCAGCGATTAAAGTGAAAATCTCACTTGACCCCAGTTAGGACCCTCTTACTGTTTGAGAATTTGTGTTTGTTTGTTGAGTAGTTTGTTTTTGCCAAGTGAGAGCATTTTGCCAAACCACGTCCTGAATAGTAGTAAATCTTCTTTCTCTCTTTCTCTCTACAGGTTTTTCATGCTAATGTGGACCCCTCAGAGGTGGTCCTGAACCGGATCATCCAGCCTGTCCTAGCTCGGTTTGTCCGCATCCGACCACAGACATGGAAGAATGGAATCGCTTTGCGCTTCGAACTTTATGGCTGTCAAATCACGGGTCAGTGAAAATCTCACACCACACTTGCTCAGAGTTTGCACATAATCATAAACATCCCTTAAGAAGCGGTTTTCATCGGGGGAACCGGAAATGGGATTGGGTGGCCCTATGTAGTAAAGCTTACTCATTGGGCCTAGCGGACAAATAAAAAATCACCCAGTGTCTTATGATTTTAGCAGCAGATCTACTTACAGGAAACATCGTAAAGTCAAATTTGTTCCTGTGTCAACAGTGGTTCTCGAACTGGAGGCCCTGGCCCTCTGGGGGGCCCCAAGATGGATCCAGGGGACCACAGATTATGTGGCATTTTATGAAATATAAATATTGATCATACTTTTTATGCAGTCAAACATCAGACAAATAGGACCACCGACCTAAATAATTGATGCTTAAGATAATAAGTCTTTATTTGGAGGTGCGCAAAGCGATGCACCCTACACAAAGGGGGTCTTACAATGAAAAAGTTTGAGAACCACTGAATTAAAATGACATAATTGTTCCAGACATTTGCTTTTTGATTTGACAAAACTTTTCTGAAAATGTGAAGGTTTAATAAAGCTAACCCATAGCGTATGTGACAAATATTGTTCCAGACACCCACTGTGTCCCTGTCAAGTAATCCGTGATTATTAGAGCTCTTTAGGGTCCTGATTGAGTTAGGCTATTTATGGAGATGGGGAGATAGCAGTCTTGTAATTCTGTTAGCGTGTCCTGCATTGGACGAGGGAGGTGAACTGCTTTTCTCATGCACATCACACTCCATCATAACGTTATTAAACAGTGATTCGCTCCTATATTCGGCAACACTGAATGAGACAAATGTGCTTTTAGAGAGGGGGTCTTTTTCAGCACTGACCGAAACGGCGTATGAACACGCCATTGGCCCCCACATTAGATCCCAGGGGGCCCCCTACCCCTCGGGCACCCTGCCCGGAACAGGTCGCTTTCACTGAGGCATGCGGCTGCCCTTCCTGTCGTTCCGGTGAAAGAGTGATGCTCGGCCCGCGGGGTATCCGGCAGTGCCAGGGCCATAAAGATGCCCGCGAAGCCATCGATCACTGTGTGCCGTTAGCCCTAATCTGTGTTTTACTGCTTTTTGTCTCGGAGTGTGGGCGTACCTCTGGGTGTAATGTGAGAGAGAGTGTTAGGATGGGCTTAAAGCAGATGCTTAAGCTTGATTTCGTCTTCTTTTATTCTGTGTTTAAGCCATGAGCCAAAATCAATCTTTTATTTCTGGTTGCTTTGTGTTTGCGCTGGTTGAGGTAGAGAATGACTGTTTTGGGCTAAGTGGGTTTTCTTTCAACTCTATAGAGGTGAAGCCTAGCACAACCGGAACGCCAAAGTCTTCCTGTAATAAATCCCGCACAAAAGCACCCACTCAGGAGGATATACACATGTCTGTGCAAACACACACACACTGTTTATTTATTATTTACTCCTAAGGCCGCTATTATGACATAACAACATGAAACATTGATCTCTCCAGCCTTAAAATGTCAATGCCTCTTAGCTTCACCATTACTCATCTCTCGTTCTGCGCTTCAGATGCTCCATGCTCAGAGATGCAGGGAATGCTCTCTGGACTTCTGCCGGACTCCCAGATCTCAGCTTCCTCAATGAGGGACATCCACGGGGCCACAGGTGCCGCCCGACTGGTTGCCAGCCGTTCTGGGTGGTTCCCCAGTCCCACGCAGCCCGTGGCCGGGGAGGAATGGCTGCAGGTAGACCTGGGAGTCCCCAAAACTGTACGGGGTATCATCACGCAAGGGGCCCGTGGAGTGGACGGCAGTTCCAGCGCTGAGAACCGGGCCTTCGTGCGGAAGTATAAACTGTCTCATAGCTTGAATGGAAAAGACTGGAGTTACATCATGGATCCTAAGACCAGTTTGCAAAAGGTGAAAACCAAATCATTTGTAGATCTTGGCAGATCACCCTTGATAGTTCACCCAAAACTATCATGTATATATTGTGTCATTATTTATTCACTTTCATGATGAAATTTTAAGAACTTGTCTGGTTTTGTGTACATACAATTGAAGTCATTGGGTGCCAACATTCTTTAAAATATCTTCTTAAATGAAGTAAATAAGGAACATTTTGGGGCTAAACCATCCCTTTAAATATGATTTACATGGTGTTTTTAACAGGGAAGGATCTAATGAAGAAGTTAACAGGGGAAGAATAAAGTAAATTAGTTAATCATGCAAATTTTAAGATTGTGCTTTATTGAATAGACTCCGCAAATCAACAGTTCGCCAGAATCAGATTATTAACAGACTAATTTTATTCCTTCTTTTTTAGCAACTCAGTATTTGGCTTCTAGATTACCAATCTTCCACTCTGAAAGCCGAATTCAATTATACTGCGGGCTTTGATAACATTCCAGTGAAATCATCCACAGTTGTGTTAATTAAAACCCGAGCGGCAGAGCTCTGTCAGAGACCGAAATCTGGAGAATATCTCCGAGCCGTTCTCTTTCAATCACACAGCTCTGCTAAAGTGCTTTTGTCGTCTTGCTCCTCCAGATTTTTGAGGGAAACACGCACTACGACACCCCGGAGATCCGGCGCTTCGAGGAGATTGCGGCCCAGTTTATCCGGGTCTATCCGGAGAGGTGGTCCCCAGCTGGAATCGGAATGAGACTGGAGATACTGGGTTGTGACTTGCCAGGTAAGACGCTAGATGAGTTTTACAGTGCTTTTAGAGTACCGAAGATTGTTGTTACACGAGATCAAGGATGTCGGGTCAACTGGGGGCATTTATGGGGTACATGTTTAAGTTGGAAACTATGAAATCATTGCTGTCCTTTCAAAACCTCGGATGTCCAGATTCGCTGTTTTTCAGGAGATGGGAAAAAACACTGTACTTTTTAAATGATTTAATGTGGTTTTATCAAAGTCAATAAGCAATTTTTATGACCTTTTATTGGTTAAATATTTGCAAAACCCAGTGATAAACATATAGGGTAACAAATATTAACGATTTATGACAAAAGATATGGAGATACAAGGTGTCGAAAGTACAATAGCGATATGTAGGTTGGTGTTAAAGTTGGTTTGTATACAATTTGATTTGAGTCCAAACTGTTTTTCACAGCCCAAAGCTACACAACTAGCATGACTAGCCTACGAAAGCAGAGGAGTCCTGAAAGGAATAGTTCATCCAAAGAATTCTGTCATCATTTACTCACCTTCGAGTTGTTCCAAAGCTGTATAAATGTAATTGTACTGATGAACACCGAGAAAGATATTTGAAAGAATGCTTATAACCAAACAGAGCTTGCCCTCCATTGACTACCATAGTAGAAAAAAAATGCAATGAATCTAAAGTGCCCCAGAACTGCTTGCTGTCCTATATTCTTCAAAATGTCTTCTTTTGTGTTCAACAGAACAAAAAAAAGGATAAAGTTATTTTTCCTACCATGGGAGTCAATGGGGTGCAAGCTCTGTTTGGTGATAAACATTCTTACAAGTATCTTTAGATGTGTTCTTCAGAACAAATACATTTATACATATTTTGAACAGGTGAGTAAATGATGTCAGAGTTTTCATTTTTGGGTGTACTATCCCTTTAAACCGAATTTTCAGTTCCATTTTTGTCCCTGACGTCCTTGATATCCTCTCCTCCTGAATCTTTCACCTGTCACAGCCTGACGTTCAGCCGAAAGGACACAGGCTGCTCCCTGTGGAACTAACCCGGTCTCCATACAGCGTCAGGCCGTGGGGCAGTGATCGACAGGCTGTCCTCATAGCTCCGTGTCTGCGGGTACGCCAGAGGCTAAGGGGCATTAGAGAAGCTGCTGGAAGAAGGCAGAAAAGACATTGTGGGCGGTGGCCAGAGGAAGCCTCGGGGCTGAGTGTCCAGTTTTATTAGCGTGGCAGGACTAAAGTCGAAAGAAAGGTAGATAAAGATTGAGAGCTGGCGCTCGCTTGGGGTTACTTGGTGGCACTTTGCAGGCAGAAGATGAGATCTGGGATGAAAGCTTCATGTGTGTGAGGTTGGCACAGGTTTACGTCGCCTGTGGGCCGTAAATGAATGTAAAAGATCAAGAGAGAGTGAAATCAAGATCATCAAGCAAGATGGAAGGAATCAGAGAATGATCAAAGCAAGTGAGGAAATGAATGAGGAAACCGGACTGATGGGTGATTTTGTTGTGTACACTGGCGGTTATGTTCGCGTGAGCTCGCGGGGGAATGCGAGGGTGTGCGATGACAGTATGGTACGGCTCCGCGGCGCACAACTGCGTGCCAGATGTTGGAAATGCAGGGGGCTCGATCTACCCCACTCACTGTTGAAACTACAGCGGCAGTTTCTAATCTCCCAAATGAATCTAATCACATACAGACCCTGGGACATACAAACCACACACAAACTTTTATCATCACACACTTATGTGTAAACATATGTAGATGGTCTTGGAAAAGTTTTGCACTGATTTGAATATCTGGCATTTACACAGCAAATAAAGAAATACTTTTTTAGGCTTTTTTGTGTTGTTTTCTAGAACAAATGTCTAAAATTCTGAAGATACATATTAAGAAGCTAAATGACCTGAGATACTAAGTCTCGTTTTCAGAAAGAAAATATACAAACTATATACTATAAATGATGATGATAAACAAACGTTTTAGACATTTCTTCTAAAAAGACAAAAAAAAATAGACTTATAAGTATTAACACTTTTTGCAGCGTTAAGATAGTTTTAGGATTTTAACAATTTTAGAGGAATACTGTTTCTAATTCTCTATTATTTTAAGGTCTTTCGTTCGTTCGTATGTTCTTTCTTTCTTTCTTTCTTTCTTTCTTTCTTTTGATCGTTCACTCTTTCTATCTTTCTTCATCCGTTCGTCATTCTTTCTTTCTTTTGGTCGTTAACTTTTTCTTTCTTTCTTTCTTCACAAAAGAATTCATAAACAAATGCAAAATAGGTGCGTTTTCAAACAGAAACACATAATTTGTGGAAACAGACGATTCGTCACATGGATCTTATGTCATGGATTTTGAAATGTACTTCTGACATTTTTCAGCAAATGGGTTTTCGCAAGTCAAAAACCCACTTCAAGCGTTTAAAAACTTTTTTGAATAGATTTTTTCAGAAATCTGGCATTTCCATCACTCATTTCGGATGCGATACTTCAAAATGCGCAAACAGATTGATTGAAACACGACTCGTTCATTTCCTTAACATCTGTTATTCACGTCGCAGTGATCACCAGCATTTCTGTTCCTCAAAAGAGCCGATTGACAACTGAAAACATACAAGACTAATGTTCGAATGAAATTGTCCTTATTCAGCTTTCTATAGCACGCTGCAATGATCGTACCGTAAACCGTGTTTGTTTGGAGCTGTGCTGATAGGTCAGGTGATGCAGGGGCCGGTCAGATGTTGTTCTGGTTTTGATGGGCCGTGGGGATTTGTGGAGAGAGACGTTAAATATTCACAGGGCTGCATCAGTCTCACTTCACTGCGCTGAGATGTTTACGCCAATCAAACATCTGCTCATAGACGTTTATAGACATCTGCTGACCAAACAACACGCACATCCATAAATACGCATACTTGAATATAAAGACACAGTCATGACAATTTATTACACAGATCATACTGATTGGTCAACAACTATTTTGTACGATGACCACCATTGTCCCCACCAAACCAATTTCCTAAATAACTGTGATCCACTTCCAATTCAAGTCCTGATCACCTGATCGTAGGAATATTCAGCATATAAAGACCAGCTAAACTCTACACAATCCCCAAGTCCAACACATTATACTTGATACAAATTTCCAACAGCAGTTCCAAGGTCATGAGGCAGAGTTCCTGTCATTCTCAGCTGTGGATTTTCTTCTTCAATCCCCTCCGGAAGGAAATCTGGAGTGAGGGACACGAGAGGAGAAATAATGAATTGATGAATAAATAACACGAGGCGTGGCAGACAGACCTTGCGCGAGCGGGAGCGTGAAAGACACACAGAGGGACTTTAGATATTTCAATCAGACACCCTTGTCCATTATTCATTACTGGACTCGGCTCCGCATCAAAACGGAGGTCTCTCGACTCCGAGCGAAGAAAGTGGGAGAAAAGAAAGAGAGAGGCGGGCGGAGTGGGGACAGTGACCTCTACTGGGGGCAACATGTCCCGAAATTGCAGGAGCTACAGATAAACACTTTTGGGCAGTTTTTGGCGCCTTTTTCATTTTCCGTCTTTTCATTTAAGTAAAGATTCAGAAATGTTAAGCATGGTTTAAGCTGAAAAAGCAGAATTTATATCATTAATCTCAGATTTGTATTACTGTACGTTAGACTTTGAGTTCACCTTGTAGATCTGAAGCGTAGATCTGCCCGGAGCATTCGGCCACACATGGCACTAATGTTTATAGACAGCATAAACACACCGTACATGGGTGAACAAGTATGCCACACACCTTAGAGAGAGAGAGAAAGTCGACTCAACATGTGGAATGCACGCATGGGGGCGGAGCTTCTGTCTTTCACGTGCACAATTCAATTTATATAGCGCTTTTCACAATGTGCATTGTTCCAAAGTAGCTTTACAGGAGAAAAAAACCCCTCAAAAACACAAAACAGGTGTTTATAGAACAAGCAAGATTAATCTAGTAAATAATATCTTATAAATGTTGTCTCCCGGTGGTTTATTTAGCACAGTGGTTTAAAACGCAATGGCGGATAAAGAATTGTTTCGTTCTCTTCTCATCTCTGTTAAACAGGTTGTAATCTCTTCTCCCTGATCTCTGACCCGACCTCTCTTTCAAACTATACGGCCTGTGTCCTCCTCTCTCCGTCTCGGTATCTTTCTGTCAGGATTGATGCATGCAGACCGAAAGACGTCAGCTCTCCTCCTCCAGTTGGATTGGCGCTTTGAAGTTATCATCCACATGTTTCTATTTAGCGTAGCCCCTCAACCGACGCTTGCACACGGCCCGCGTGTCATTCATCAAATCCTCCCTGTGTAAATATTTAGGCTGAGCTCTGCTCCTCTCCGCCTCTTTTCCCATACAGCATATGTCTGTCATGCCCTCCATTATGATGCATGCCAACTTCTGTTTTTACAATTTTAAGTAGAGTTTTCCTACTGTAATTCCCATGCGTACTTCACGTGCTCCTCGATGGAAGTGACTGGGGGATTTCCCTCGAATGGACAGTTCATTATCGTAACAATCTTTGTTTTTTAAACCTTGCTTTCTTTAAAAATCACAAACCTGAAACTTTACATGACCTTTCTTCGGGTAGCACATTTTACCATTTATAATGTTTGTGAAAGATTCGCTCTCCGCCGAGTTGTTGCGCCGCTCATCTCTGTCTGCAGATTGTTTTTGGATCTCAACGCTGTTGTTTTGAAGCAGGGATCTCCGAGGACATCTGATGTGAATATGAATGTGGCGGGTTTGAATATTTCTGGGCACGCTGAGCTTCTTTCATATCCATCACCTGGAGACGATTTGTGGGTTTAACTGAGCTCAGGAGAAAAGTCCTTATCGAGGGCCAAGCAAACAGACCCGTCTGAACTCCGAGCGCGTGCGTTTGTTTTTCACCGGCTCACAGATAACACGATAAACCTTCTGTCGTAACTCTGTATTCAAAAGACGCAGAGACAAAAGCTTTAATTAGTTCAGTGCAGCTGGAAAATGACTTTATTGTTAGTGAATTCTGGAGGCCAAAAGCCTGGAAATGTTTAATTAGGTTGCATGAATAAACGTCGGCGTTTGTACAGTACGTGTGTTTATGGTTTTGTTTTGCGTGGCCGTGTACTCAAACAATCAACTCTTGCACATTCGAACCGTCTCTTGGTTTGCCGTTCACTGTTTCTAATCCGATCGGATTCCTGTTCTCTATTTGTTGGTTCCCACAATCAGCAAAACACTCATCAGGCTTTGTGTTCAAAACATTGAGTCTGTACAAAAATCTCACTAAGGCACAGAGGTACTGTACTGCTGATCCGCCTGCCAGACATTTACTCCAAGGCTTTCTATATAATTGAATATCATTTCCGTCTTGCTAAGAAAATGCTGAGTCAGAGATTTCAGGGAAAGGAACCAGGTTAACGCTCCATGCTTTGGATATAGAGGTTAGTAAAACGCTAATCCTTCAGGTGAGGAAGGGGGAACACCAAACTAGCCCCTGCTTGTAAATATCTGGTCTCTCTTTGAGGCTTGGAAACATTTCACGGCCTTAATGTGTTATCAGGCTGTGGAGGAAATCTCCACGACGACGCCCAGAGAGTTCTGGGATCCAGATCAATAGACTGCGTCAATTGGCTTTGAGGCATACTGAGATTTTTGTGGAGAAATCTATTGCTGGGTTTTGCTCGGATCCATGGGAGAAATCAGCAGCAGGATAACGAACATAAAGAAATTAGCGTCATTTAAAGATTTTTTTAATAGTTTCTTAAGGAAAGCGTTACTTTTATTTTATAATACATGCTTAGCCAAGCCAAATATACAGGTTTTGTGTGTGAGTTGTGCAAAACAAGAACAACATATTATATAATTTTGATACTACTTTTGTTGAATATAATAAATACATTTGTAGGATTGAAACATACAGGGATCTGTGAGGATTTTAATCTTACAAAATGGCCGCCAAGACAACTGACTTTAATTAAAAACATTTTCATTGACTGGCTTCTGTGAGCTGTGTTAGTTTTTGGTTATCTTTTGAAAACTGGTTTACTTTCTCAGCCAACAGGTGTATATTCAGCTCTCTTTTTAAGTTGAGACTTTGAGAACTTGCGTATCCCCTCATGTTGACAAATCCCGCACAGCACACCTTTAAAGGAACAGATCACCCAAAAATAAAAAACGATGTCTTCATTTGCTCATCCTCAAGAAAGACCTTTGGAAGAATGCTTGGAACCAAAAATTTCTTTGCCACCGTTCACTACCATAGTAGTCGTAATTGTTCTGTTAAACACAAAAGAAGATTTTTTGAAGAATGTATGAAAACAAACTGTTCTGGGGCACTTTTGAAGACCAATGTCATTTTTCCTACTATGGTAGTCAGTGTTCATCAGAACAAAGAAATTTAGAAAGAAATGCGGAAACCACTCAAGGGTGAGAATATCCTTTTTTGGTTGAACTGTCCCTTCAAGGCAAAATCATTCCAGGAGTGTGCGATTTTTCCAGGTAACACATATGTGAGGGTCAACCTCCCGCTTTAACTAAATAAAGGTGTGTGCATTAGAGAGCCCTCAGTTCCCAAACATCCACGACTTCCTGTGAGGTTAATTGCATTTGTAAAGGGCAGAAAATTAATAGCGCTTAATGTCAGAAGCAGCCAGCTGGTGCATCTCTTTCATGTACCCACCCGCTTATAGAAATTAATAACTTATTAATATTACAGTAGGTCTCATCTTTTCATGTTGCGCTGAAGTGTCTACATGATGAGTGTTAAGCCACTCACGTATTTGTCAATTAAGCGGGGAATTGTTAAGAGTAATGACATTAATGAGTTTAAGAGCTGACAATCATTGCTCATTTACGCCTTGTTGTCTCTGAATCTTCATTGGCTCGATTCCCCGCTGAGGAACCAAGAGAGATGGAGAGGCTGATTTAACATTTTGTGTCACAACAAATTATCCGCGTAGGAGCATGGGTGTAATCGGAAAGGCGGAAAGGTTTGCTGCCGTCTGGTCTGTTTCATTCTGGTCAGAAACTCTTTTCCAGTAGCTTTATCATCGGCGAGTGAAGAAAAAGGACTTGAACTGTATCGAACTCTTTTAGAAGGGAAAATGGGGGAAGAGTGAGTGGTTGACGGTGCCAATCATGTGACTCATAGGAAAATAGCTGTGGCAGCAGTGGTTTCACTATTAAAGGCATTGTGGGTAACTGGTACAGTAAGAGCAGTGGTCTGAGGTGTAATGGCAGGGTGGTGAACCATTTATTTTACCCAATATTCAGTCACCCAATCAGCATTTCTCTCTTCCCTTCTCTCTCCCTCTCTCTCTCTCTCTCTCTCTCGCCGTCCAATTAGAGTGCTTCACAGTAAATCGTTTTCAGATGCCCAGAATATTTTCCAGCTGTGGTTTTGTAATATTCTGTTATTGTAAATGTACAGTGTCTGCATGCGTACATTTTTAATTGTCTGTGGTTTGACGTTTGCAAGTGTGCCTGGTGGTTTGGTGGCTCTTTTTTGGGGCACAGTTTCTGATGTATGATTGTGTATTTGTGTATACAGTGTGTGTGTGCTAAATCTCATGTTGTGGGGACCAAATACCAATAGTTATACCAAGTATTACACATTTTTGACCGTGTGGGGACACTTTTTGATCCCTAAAAATGATGTTTGAAAAACGTTTGCTTTGAGGATTTGGTGTAAAAGTTATTTTGTCTATGGAAACATAAAAACACATCATCAATCAGCACTAAATGTGACTATTCGGTTAGAATATTAAATATTTTTGCTTAAGTACCCCTTTTTAGGATTTTTTCAAGCCAAGTACCCTTTGACCAGACCGCAACATTAAATTAGAGTCAGACAGTTATTATATCTGATGCCCCAAAGCAGGTTTATTAATTATAAACATTTCTGTATGTAGCTTTACGCAACTATGTAAATCTCTTAAGTATTCGGGCATAACAGTTAAAGGTAAATCAGTGTTTTTCTGTCAGGAAAAGTTAATTTTTATCATAAAAAATTATAAATAACATTTAACCGTAACCGCAACTCTTATCAATTAAAATATATTTAAAATTTATGAATATTTTTCTATGCATATTTGTGTAGTCCTAATTTCAAATACTATTATCCTAATTTATTGATTTTTTGATTTTCATTATTTATTCCTAAATTTCAGTTTCTCTCACGTATGCGTACCCCCATTTGGGAACCACTGGGAATGAATAAGGCATTTATATAGCGGAGGCATTTAAATATACATTTTTATTGTTTATTGTTGGACACACAAAGAGCTTTACAATCACTTGTGAGGCATAGAGGTGTCAATCGCTGTTGTTTCTTAAATGTTTTTTATCTTCTTTTTAGAATCGACAACCGTTCCTGCCACTGCCACGCCCACTCTGTTGCTTCAGGAGGAGACGAGTACCGCCCACCGAACGGCAGGTAACCAATCACCCAATCACCTCAAAAGGCCAAATTCATAACTGCTGTGAACTAAACAAAAATGAGGTCAAATAATAAAAAATGGCAATCGATACATCCAATCAAATCATCAAAGCATACTGATACTTGCCTTAACTTGAAGTGATAGTTCACCCAAAAATGAATATTCTGTCATAATTTATTCTCCCTCTTTTCATTTCAAACCTGTATGACTTTCTTTTTTATATTTTGAAGAAAGATTGTTACCAAACAGCGCTTGTCCCATTCGCTCTATTGTATGGACACAAAACCAATGCAAGTGAATGGGTGCCAGTTACAAACATGCTTCAAAATATCTTCTTACGAGTTCTGGTGAGCCTTTTGAAAAGAAACAGCATATACTGGGTTAGGTATGTTTTGATGCTGGTTTGCGCTGGTTTAAGCTGGTCACATGCTGGTTGGAGCTGGTCATGTGCTGGTCCTTAGCTGGTCATGTGCTGGTTTAAGCTGGTCCTGAGATGGTTTAAGAGCTAAAACGAGCACATGACCAGTTTAAACCAGCATCTAAACATACCTAGCCCATCAAATGCTGTTTTTTTAACTGGGGGAAGAAAGTTGAACAGTTTTGAAATGACAAGAGGGTAAGTAAATGATGACAGATTTTTTTGGATGAACTGTCTCTTTAAGTAAATGTACATGTACGTAAACAAATACTTAAGCATATTACACAAACACTTTAGAGTAATCTGCAGCGTAATTGCAGGCCTACTCTCTCTCTCCCAGAGCTCTAATATTACATTCCCAACCCTCCATTTGTACACACTTATGTCTCGATGAGTAGTGAGTCGCAGCGTGAGTGCTAACATTATGCTAACTAGGCTAGCAGCGTGCGGCTGAATGGATCGTTGATGGAGGCCCGCTGACTGCTGAGGCACAGCGCTTCATGTAGATGAGGCTGTTCTGGGTCTGTCTGCATGTTAACACAACACCAGCAACAGCAGCACGCCCAATCTGTCACATTAAAAGAGAGACAGAAATCTGTACAAATGCAATGAGACGGAAATCTGTGTACACACACATTAACACAAACACCTGTGCAAATGTAGAGACTGAGAGATGGGAATCTGTGCATACAGTGCATCAATATATCATATATGCACATATACATAAGGATCAGGCAGGTTTCGCAAAAAAAACATTTGATATAATGATATTTTACACATTTTCAAGATCAATGGAGACCAAACCATTGCACTTAGCAAAGATAAATGATTTAGTATTGAATCACTGTTAAATTGGAAAGTAGAAAGTCAATGGGGACCATTTTTTGGGGTGATCTATTCCTTTAAATCAATTACTGTTGCTATTTGAGATATGGACATATGAATATGGATTCATGTTGTGTGTGAGAAACCCTTCTGATGGGTTTGTGCATATAGAAAATAGTGTCATCTTTATCCCTGTCTCTTTCTCTCTCTCTCTCTCTAGCTCCGACCTCTTTCTCATCTCTTGGCGGCCTGTGCGACTTTGAAAAAAACATGTGTGGATGGACCCACGACTCCATGTCTGATCTGAAATGGTCTCACTACAGTTCCTCTAGTCCTAACTTCGACCAGACACTTGGATCTGACAGTAAGTCCAGTGAAATTGAAGATATTTCTACTAACAAATATTTGCGATAACAACATTTGGGGACATCGGGAGTATCAGTAATTTTGGTGAAAATAAACCCTTGCATTTCAGCCCGACGGGCCCCCAATAATTTACACTTCTAGGGGCGGGCTTTGGGACAGTTTTCAAGTCATATAGTTAAAACGCGGGTCGGGCCTTTTTCGCCGTCTCATGCCCAATGGCCATGGTTCCCCCCTTCCCTGCATGGCAGTATCACTTTACTCCCCGGATTATGCTTCGACTGTTTTGAATTAAAGTGTAAGAAAAGCACACACTGTCTCAACATAACAGAGTAATTATAAGTTTGTGATGTATATGTTTTCAGTTTTATGCCGTGTTGCGCAGACCCATCAGCTTGTGATATCACAGTAACACGAGAACAATTAACGAAAGACACTTTTTTTGATCAGTATTGAATGCAGTGACACCGGGTAATTGTGTTGCGTGTGTCCGTAGGCTAATTATTCTTACAGTAACAGCTGGAGTTAAAGGAGGAATTTAAGCAGACTCATGCCCTTCATGTATTTAAATCATTCAAATTGGCGCTGTTGGCGTTCTCTGCCTAAGAAACAAACAAACAAAAATATTTTTCCGAAATTTAACGTCATAAAGAAACTAAACGAAATATAATTTACCAATAGAAAAAAACAATGGCCGGACTAGAGCCTAAATTTGAGGCCCGTGCAGGGCGCTAATCCATGTCACGACTGGTGTGTAATTAATGTGATAGCTGCAATCTGGGAATAGTATCTGTCACTCTGTCTTTCATCGTCATCATTTTCTATGGGACTCAGTTCATCCCTCCATCCCTTAGCTTACCTGACCTTTATAAAGCCTCCTTGAAACAAACCGATGAGTACCTACTTAAAAATTCTTAGCTTTCTCTCTCTCTCTCTCTCTCTCATAGCACACAAACTAAGCGTACAGTTCTTCATGTCCTCAGTGTGTTCTTGGACAACTCTGCCTTGGGAGGTTGTTAAAACAGTCTTGCTCCGTTTTCCATATGTAAGGTTTTAAAGAGAGATCCAGGAGTCAAGCGGAAAACATTCACTCCTGTTTTAACTATTCCCAAACCAAATTTACCCTCAAAATCCCAGATCAAATCTTTACAATCACTCTTCTTCTGTAACTCACACACAGGACATGTGAAATTGTTACCATCAATAAAAAAAAACGTATGCCAGAACAAGGCACCTACATTTATGCGTTTGCATACTATCCCTTACACAAAAGTCACATGAATTTCACATGTTTTTCGCATGTGATCACATGTATGTGTTTAACATGTGCAAAAAACACATGTGAAATGCGTGTTTTTGAACATATTGGTGTGAATCCTGTGAGAATTCCCATGCGAAACACATAGGATAACATGTAACCCATGGGATGACATGTGCAACATGTGGTGACATGTGTAGAACACGTGATCACATGTGGAGACATATCACCACACGCTGCACATGTCATCCCATGGGTTTTAACAGGTTATCCCATTTCACATGTGTTTTTTCTGTAAGGGATGTTTCAACATCCCAGGACAAGATCTGCTCAATTCATCAGCGTTAAGATTGTCCACTTTACAATCTTGTCAAATGTTTTAGCATCACAGATCTCACGGCTCCTTGAAAACCGCTAGGAAAATGTTCACACCCCAGTGTACGTCTCAGGAAAAAGGGGTTCAGAAAGGGTTAATTGGCAGGCAGGCTCATTAACTCTAGATGTATACGGCTCCAATTAAAAACGATAATCCTAGAAGTAGCTTTTCTTTCCCTCCGGTTACCTCACAGGAACATAAACCTGTTCTAAGAAAGTTCCCTGTGAAAGGGTAATTAATTTTGTTGTATGTGTACGCAGCATCAAACAGAGGAAATTCTTTTGCATTATTTAAATGTGTAATCTGTTTAGGCCGTTCAGAAAGGAAACGCAACAACAGGCTGATCTGATTTCAGCGCTGTGTTTTCAGAGTTGGTAAATGTGTCAAAGTAGGACAGACTGAATGGAATTACGATGCCGTCTCTCTGCACATCAGTGGAGGTGGGAGCATCCGTGTTATAGATGAGGCAGCGTGGGTAATGATGATAATTTCTGGTGCCACACTGTCCAGTCGGATCATTCACAGGAGTCTTTCCCAGCCTCCTCCTGTCTCTGCTCCTCTCTGGTCGTCTTTTCCGCTCTTCCTCTCCTCTGTCCTTTTTCAGTTTAACCTCAGAGCCTATTTTCTGCTTTCTTGTCTGTTTGAAAGGATAACGAACATACCTGATTGTTTATTTATCACTGAGCAAACATAAAGAGTGTACTAACATGATCAACGTCATGCTACAGTATTGAGAAAGTAAAGTATAAAAAAGAAGTTTCCACTGACGCATTTTATTTTATTTTTCACTTACAGTCTCAGTTGTTAAAGAGATTAAAAAATAAAAATGTGCACGCTTTGTCTGACCATTTTCACTTGCATCTTTCTCACCACAGACTTTGGTGACTTCCTGTACGTGGAGGCGGGTCATAAATCAGAGCCGCAGCGCGCCCGGTTAGTGAGTCCGGTGGTCGGACCCGAACGCCGGCCCGTCTGCCTGCTTTTCTACTACCAGCTGCAGGGAGAGAGTCAGGACAGTCTGCGTGTGTTGCTCAGAGACGATGAACAGGAAGAGGCGCTGCTCTGGATGCTAAAAGGAGATCAGGGACCCATGTGGAGGGAGGGCCGCACCATTCTGCCTCAGTCCCCTAAAGAATATCAGGTACATAGTTTTGGAGTACAATTTCTTCAAACCGCTCGTTTGCTATTTTAATCTATATATTATTTGCTGACAGACCATAAAATAAAAATAAATGAATTTACATTGAATGAGTAATGTAGACTACAGTCGCAGCCAAAAGTGATGTCCAGGTTTTGGCAATTGAACACTTGTTTTTAAAGACATTGTATTATTATAATATGTATAATTGCATTATTAATATATTATTATTGTATATGTATTATTATTTGTATTCATGTCACATTGGTGTTACTGGAGTGTAAACCGAAGCTTAATTTTGAGAAGAATTTAAGTGACTCTGGCTAAAAGATGTATCTCAGGAAACTGCCTACAAAATATTATCACACAAGAGAATCAACAAATACTAATAATAGATCATTGTCAATGTATGCTTTATTTCCTCCAAGCTTTTTAGTTTTTGTCCCTTTTTTATATACAGTATTTAAAAAAAATCCTTGATATGCTTTAGTTTGGTCTTTTGTCCGGTTTAGATAATTTAACAAAAACAAATACCTGGGCATCACTTTTGGCCACTAATGTATCTAGAGACCAGAATATCATGGACATTTGAAGTCGGGGCTCACTTGACTTGAGCCAATAACCAACCATCTAGCAAACACCCATGACACGCATTGCAAACCACTCAGAACTTATTAGCAACCATTTAACAACGTCCAGACAACCATCCACTCAATCGAGATTAAAAGTAAACTGAGTAGCCATGTCCATGGTGTTAACTCACGGCCTTCGATTCCCTCTCTCCTCTTCCATGTGCCAGGTTGTCTTCGAGGGTTTCTTCGATCGCGGCAGTCGAGGGCACATCTGGGTCGACAACATTCATATGAGCACCAGCACAGAGCTTGAGCAGTGCACACGTGAGTTTCAACATCTCTTTTTGAACTCTCCCCCTCCACTTATTTTCTATTTAAATGAATGTCACCGAATGACACTTTCTGACCACGACACAACATTCTACCACCCAAGTCTAGTCATTTAAACCCCAAATTCATCACACGGGAACACTCTTCAAGTGTTCGACTAAAGCTGAAAACTAGGCCACACTCGCCCTGTGGGCTCTGATCCCAATCTATGTTTCATTAGTTTCCTTCTCCGCTCCTATTTGTAAACAGAGCTTTTCAGAGCCATGGCAGGGAATAACCAGGCAGCCCGGCTTTTTTCACAGAACACAGAACAGACGTCAATGTCTAACAAAGCTTTTCGCCACAAACCCGTCACTCAAAACGCTGATCTGTGAAGGTTATTTACTGAGAAGTACAGCCTTTCTCTAAGGACGTGTAGTTTACGTGTACTTAAAAACAACGATCAGCAAAAATAGAAGGGGTCATGTTTGACGGAATCGAGATATTTTCGTGAGCTGTCGTGCATTCACTCACGTACACATTTTTGTCACACGTCCTGGTTCTGGGAGCGCTCTTATCAATTAAAGCTGTTCGGCTTCCACGCGCCAGCCCCTGTGCCGCTGCCAAATCTGTCCCCTGCTTCTCCACAGTGTTCCCTTTAAAAGCCTGTGCATTCAAAACATTCTGTTTCTCTGGCATTGCGAGTGTGTGCAGAGAGGTTGCCAGATGACACACGGCCCAATCCTGTTCTCCTTTATCCGCTCCTTCTTTCTCTTTCTGATGTTCCTGTCCTCTCTGTCTTTCATACTGTATGTACCTGCCTTTGGTCAAGCGAGTGTCCTTATGTGAAGGAAAGGGTTTTTCTGGGAAGTTTGCTTAGGCAGTTGTATAATAGCAGAATATGTTCCTATTATCTGTGTCACTGCAGTAGGTGTCCTGAGAAATCACATCCACCTTTGTGAGAAAGCTGCAATCTTTAACTTGTATGGTTCAAAGTGAACAGTTAGTGAGTGAATTATTTAAAGTGACAGTTCGCCCCAAAAATGAAAATTCTGTCAGCATTTGCTCGTCCTCGAGTCGTTCAAAATCTGTATACATTTCTTTGTTCTGATGAACACAGATAAAGATATTTGGATGAATGCTTGTAACCAAATAGTTCTTGGCCACCATTGACTACCATAGTAGGAAAAATCGCAATGGTAGTCAATAGTGCCCCAAAATTGCTTTCCTAAATTCTTCAGAATATCTTCTTTTGTGTTTTACTGAACAAAGAAATTAAATGATAAAGAATTTCCTGCTATAGTAGTCAATGGTGGCCAAGAACTGATTGGCTAGACACATTCTTCCAAATATCTTTCTCTGTTCATCAGAACAAAGAAATGTATACAGGTTTGGAACAACTTGAGGGCGAGTAAATCATGACCGATCTTCATTTTTGGGTGAACTGTTCGTTTAAGTACAATAAAAACTACGTGTGATTCACAACAGTGAGCTTATAGTATTTATTATTTGAGCTGTTTGTTCACATATTGTCATTTTGATGATGTTAAGTATTGTTATGTGATGTTTGTGTAATTTGATGAGGTAAAAGTCGCGGACCGCAGCTTTAAATTTCCAAAAAAGAACCTGTTATTGTTTAGCTAATCAGAAAATGTTGCTGACATCTGATTTGCTGACATGGCTTTGGGGGCGGGGTTTTGTAGAATGTGTGTGTGTTGTTATCCTCTCACAGCACCTTTAGAAATGAATTTGTCACCAGTTTCCTTCATAAAATATAAATCATTCTCAGTCACGTGTGTCTGAATTCCATCTGGCCTGTTGTTATTTATATGGATATATTTTGTCATTGCCATACTTGATTTCACTCAACTTCACTTTTTCTCTTTACAGAACCCTTCTCAGCGTTCCCTCCTGATATGACTGGTGAGTTTAACTGGCATATTGTCATTTCCTGTGCCAATGTTTGTGCTTCCTGCTTGTTGCCTAGCAGCTCGAATCATCTGAAGGGCTCTTTATGTATCATTATATATTTTAGTCGTGTTTTGCACAGCATAGGTTTCTGCCGAGTTTGTTTCCAGTCCCGCAGCCCAGGTTCATAACTCAATCAGATACAAAACAGCTGATCCACTGCAGTCTTGTGTGTCACGCTGTGATTTCAGTTGTGTTGTTGCCTCAATGTCAAACCATTCCCATCACCTTCAGTGTCGCCACATAGATGTTTTGAGCATGGGCTGTATCACAGCATGTGTGCCGTTTCATATGGTGTCGCGTGTTAACGTCAACAGATAAAGTATAGATTCAATCAACAAATTACCCCTCATATAAATACTTTGAATTGTACCGCAGAATTGTACGTTTCTCATTAGGGATAGTTCACCCAAAATATACATTCTGTCATCATTAACTCATTCTAAACCTGCGTATGACTCTTTTCTTCTGTGGAACACAAAAGAAGGTATTTTGAGAAATGTCTGGGTGGTTTTGTGTCTACGCAATGGAAGTTGATGTTGTTCGGTTACCAACGTTCTTCAAAATATCTTCTTTTGTGTTCTGCAGCAGAAAGTCATATAGGTTGGAAATGACATGAGGCTTTCGTTCTTGGGTGAACTAAGCCTCAACATTTCCTGCGAAGACTTAAGTAATCTCACATTGGCGATATCATAAAATGTTTAAAACATTGCAATGAGAGTTCTCGGAGTGTGTCAGCATTACGCTGATGGTGTGTGTGACCTGCTGTGGATGGCTGGTGTTTATTCTCGACAGCTGTATGATCGCGGCCAATAGGATGCAGCCGACTGCGCTTGTATAATCTCCGTTACACCCTGTTTTAAATCATTGTAGCAAATGACATTGCGCTCAAGCGCGGTAATAAAATATTTATTTTTTATTTTGAAGCCGAAATTCCCGTAGGTGGACTTAGAATTCCTAGAATGCGCTCATGTTTACACGGAGACAAGAGAAAGATGAGATGAAAAAGTGGGTTTATTGATCTCACAGGCGTGTGTGTTTGTGTGTGTGTGTGTGTGTGTGTGTGTGTGTTGGCTAAGCAGTTTCCATGTACTGCCGAGTTGGGTTCATGGAAGACTTTGGCTTGAGGCAGACGAAGCTGGCGCAGATCCATGCATGCAGGAGAAAGAAAAGAAACAGACACATATACACACACTCGTTTAATTCATATACACAACATTATCCTGCACCCAATACGACCTTAATGTTGAGAAACGAAATTCTGCGACGACATTTAGACGGTGTTTCAGGCACACTCTCCGAGCTCTTCATCACACAGCATCTGTTCACGCCCCATAAAACACACAGCCACACTCGTAATGTGATTTATAAATCTCCCTTAAGGACACCAAAATAGAGACAGTCGCACCTATTGACTCACACAGAACCACGTAGGGGCTGTGGACAGGCAACATGCATGTGCATCTGCGTGTCTGTGTCTGTTTTGTTTGTATGCGGCACCAAATCAGAGCACAAATCATTCAAAGTAAAATCCAAGATGGCTGACGCTATGCAGTCTGCATGCCTCTCTACCCCAAGCCAACTCTTCTGTGTCTCTCCACCAGGGGAAGCCTTACCTGGCTGGAGTGACCCCACGGTTGACACCACCGTGTCCCTGCAGCCCATGCCCACCTACTGGTATTACGTAATAGCCGGGGGTGGCGCTCTTTTCCTCCTGGGCTGTGTCGCGTTGGTCATGGTGCTGTGTTGCCATCGCTACCACCTGGCGGCCAAGAAGAGCCAGCCCTCGGTTTCCTACAAGAGCACGTACACGGGCACGGGACAGTACGTAGGGAACGGCACCGGGGCGGTCGCCGGATCCGGGGTGGAGCCCATGTTAACTATAAGGCTTGAGAAGGAGGAGCCCAGTTCACAGTGCTGAACGCCGACTGTTTGCTACTGAAGTTCGTAATATCCAGGCACCTTAAAGACTCGGATCAGCTCTGGATGGCTTTGTGGTGATGCTGAACTAGATAACCGGGGATGCGAGAAGGACGTACATAAGCACCAGAGTTTTGGGTTTTCTTTAGGATTCTTTTGTGGCGCTGTGAGAGAGGAGCTAAAATCCTGACTGGCAGGCACTCCTCGCTTCTCCTTCTCTCTTTTTCGCTGTGGAGAAAGCTCTAATCTCCTGTTCAGGACCAATCCGATTGTACAGTCAAGAGAACTCGGTGCCAAATTGTGAGGAGAGCTTGAGACAAGAGCAAAGCAATGGAACTGAGGAAAAACAGGAAACTCGCATGTGTACTGGATCTCACGTGCACTCGATGCTTGACGTGTGACAGGAATATTCAAAGCATGAGTGTCAAAAAACGTTACTCTAGGACACGTGTCACAAATCCTCCGTTCTTGCTGGCGGAACCAGATTGTCTCTGTGTTTTAACATAATACTGTATGTGTGGAAGGGTTGGGTAATATACAGAATTGTTTAATCCGTGTACAAAGTGCCCTCCTATGAGGACTGGTCTTTTTTTCTTTACTTTGAGAGCTTTAGAACAGTAAGAGACCTTTAGAGCAACGGATTCGATCTTTATTCTTCAGGCGGATGTTTGAACGACCTGTTTGATCTCCTCCTCGCCATTAAATGAACCGACGGAAGCTTCTTAAAAGCATTTCGAACGCCGCCGAGGATTCATTTGAATGTCCGTCAATATGTCTATGTATAAACTTTTCAGAAGGTCATCGGAGATATGTACAGAATGTTATTTGCATATATGCAAAGGTCACATGACCCTGCCTTAGCCAGCCTACTCTTCTGATTGGCTAACTTACACAACATTGGCCTTAAGACGCTTTCGTGGGCTAGCCGATTACTGTTCACCTTTATTATTTAATATGAAATGAATTCATTGAGTGGAGATTAATAGCACCGCACATGCAGTTAACTGATGCACTGACTTTGCTTTATTTTTATAGTCGACTCTAAAACATTTAAGCTGTGTGTGTGTGCGCTTGCGTGTTGTTCCCGCAGAGATTTCGATTACACACACAGTCTTTTAAGAGAGAAAGGAAATCTTTGTATGTGTGCCAAATGTCATACGGTGCTAAAGCACTTGGCTGGATGATTTTGCTGCAGGGATCGAGTCGAGCTGGCACGTTGGCCCTATACCTCCACACTCCACATTTACAGCTGCAGCTCATTTCTCTGTCCACCTCCTTATAGCCTCAAAAATTATACCTGCTGATGTCTTACGGAATTCATAACCGACACTTTATGATTCGATTTTGTGGGGGTTTGACATTTTATTGATAGGAACATTTGGAGAGTAGGCGGGGGGGACTCACACCTCTGTACAGAGTATTTGGACACTTAGTTCACACTTAGAAATGTTTAAAAGGTCATTGCATTGTATGACAAAGACATCTTATTAAAAATATAGCACAAATACGCATTATTTTTCAAGCAGAACATTTCATGTAATATGTTACGTTTTAAATAAAATACAACGAACAAGAGTTGCTTTAAAGTAGAAAAAGGCAGGTAAAGTGAAGTTAATTCTGAGAAAAGGTTTTGCAGATTCCACATTTGATATTTTCTATATAATGCCATGACATTATGACTTTTAAGATTTTTAAATGAGGCTAAAGTGTACAACAATGTCCAAATACACTGTAACAATCCACCTTTTACAACCAAAAACTTGAGTTTTAAAGTATTGAAATTGGCTTTACTGTACATATCAATTGAATTGAAATGATAATAAACTATGGCTGTCAAACAATTAATCGCATCCAGAATAAAAGTTTGTGTTAACATTATATATGTATGTGTACTTTGCATATTAATTTTCTATTTATAAACAAAAACATGCATATTTGAATATATTTAAGAATATTTTTATATATAATTTAAATCATTGGTACATCTAAATAAATACATGTACATATTTCCTAAATATGTATACATGTATGTGTTTATAATTGCATAATTAATATGAACAGTACACAGACATACTGTATATTGAAACTTTTACTCTGGATGCGATTAATCGTTTGACTACTTTTTAACTGACCTCACAATTTTAACTTCATTTTATAACTAGGTTTAATATCATTTAAATTCAAGTAACCTGTAAAGCCAATCGGATTTAACTTATATGTTTAATACAGCTTTTGAACTAAAGTTTTTATCCAGTATATAAGCACGTGCACTAGTCACCAGGCCATCTATAACTGAATGTGTACATGAAGGAATTCTTGCAAAGAAAATGGTTTGCTTGTATCTGTATTATTTGCATATGACAATCTTTCTGCACACCGTATTTTTTGTCTCAAATGTTATTTATAAAAATGTCTATAAAATATTATTTTAAAATGTTCTTCAAAACACCTTCCCTTCATATTAATTCAAAGTGTGAGTATTAGATCCATCTCTTTCATGTCTTGAAACGCAGCGACGTACCTTTGAACAGAAAAACATACTACGGTCTAAGATGTACAATGTTCTCTTCTTTACTAAACAAACACAAAATAGGCACCATCAGTCCTCCGGGTGGAAATTCCCCCGACCAAACATATTTTCCTTTTTACACATAAAGAGTGTGAAGCTCCATCCATTACCGAAAGCATCTGCCGAGCGTGCGCGCGTCAGATTTTGGCTCCATCCAAAGCGAGCGAGATGAAAGAAGAAAGTAAATCCTGATATCTTGTTTTGTCCTCCATCTGGCAATAGGTGAAAATAATCCCTATCATGGACAGCCTGCTCCTTTCTCACCCGTTTATCTGCTCTTCACGAAAGAATGTGTGGGGAGATGGAAGTTGAGATCAAAGGAAAGCCCTCTCTAAATATAAACCTTCTCCCCAATATCTAGGGTCTGAAGGGGTTTGTTTTAATCACAAAAGCACATGAAAGATCCCAACAGACAGCCAGAGAGACCACCTGACCTGGCAGGCCTGTAGCGGAGCATTGTCTCCTCGCATCCCACATAATCCTCAATACAATAAAGTGTGTTCAGGATTCACGGGACAGCATGCGACAGCGTTAAATCTAAAAGACACATCAGATGTACAGTTATCTGAACGTTTTTTAGGATTTGAGTCACGTGATTTTCATTACGTCATGAATCGTCCTCTTGTTTAATGCAGGATTTGAGGATACGCAGCAGATTTCTGAGTTTCTATGGCTTACAGCTGAATGTGTAGTCTTGTTTCGTCTTGAGCATTTTGTCCTCTTTGAGGTCTCACATTGAGCTATATACATTTTACTGATCAGTTTGGTTGTTCATTATGTCTGTATGATTAATGTACAAATTTATCTTTTACTCAGACTCATTTTTATCATTTGATTCATCACTGTTCTCAGTGCTTTTCATCACATTTTAAGCTGAGTTGCTAATATTTCTAATTTACGGAAACCCATAACAGCAATGTATTTTTTTTTAGTGAAGACATTTTAAAACATAAATTTACCTAGTTCGTATATTTTCGTTCATAAAACAAGACTAAATATCTCAGGTCACTTTTCTTGTTATGTAAATGTATCGTCATTTATAAAGTTTGAAATATTTGACTAGAAAACAAAACAAAAGTGCTTAGTAAGAATATCATTTCTTGCAGTGTAATGCCAGTATTGAGACCAGTCTTTTCTTGCTCATTTTGAACATCAAAAGTCAATGTGTTTAGGTCTAGACTAACGCCTAATTGTTTTATTCTCTTCAAAAATATTTTTTTGTCTTTTAAAAACTTTTTTTAAGAGAAAATAAATTTGGAAGAGCAAAAACATTTTTGAAGGGTAAAAAAACAATTAGGCTAGACTACAGGAGGGGAATGTAAGACCATTTTTTTCTTCACCGCTAAATTTTTTACATTGCGTTTCAAGGCTTCTATGCTAATTAGCTAATGCACCAGATTCCATTTCATGAAGCCTGTCTTAAGCATTCTCGCTGGGAGTCTTTGCTTTTGCTGTCCCTGAAAAATATTCATTACTAAAAGTACTCTGAGGGAAGAAGATCCCATCTCTGGACCGTGATACCTGCATAAAACTTATTTCACCCTTCTAGAGAATCAGACTAGGCAGAAATGTTTATTTACAGGAAAAATGCTACAGGTTGTATATTGTGTGCTTACACATGAAGTCAGGAACGGGTTTGAAATCCTTTGAAGAATTACGTTTTATTATGTTGACATTATGCTTCATTTGCATCAGTATGATCGCTGATGATGTAATGGTTGTGTGCACTTTTTGTGAATTCATGGCTTCACACCATCATGAATATGAGCTCTCTGTTTGATTCACGATGCAGCGTTTCAGAATGTTTCAATACAGTATAAGGTATATTTTAGCTTGAATTTCATGGTCTTGGAAATGTTGTATGGAATGTTACAATAAAGTGATATTTTTCTACAAACTATAGTGATCTGTGCTTTTTGAGCGATGAATGATTTAACATTATATCACATCTACAGCTATTTGTTCTCTGGTCAAATGTTGTTTCTTCATTTTGTATTCACACTTTGCACTATTGATATTATTAGCTCTTGAGACAAAAATGCACAAGGCTGTTCTTTTTGCATTCTTTACAATTCTGTTTAATGCAACCTCCGACTCATTTTGGGCTTTGTTTGTCTTCCAAACAGAGCGAAGACCAGACGACCTTGGAAACAATCCTCTAATCCATGGCAGAGAACGAATCGGTCAAGGTATATCTATTCTTTAACCTTCAAGTGTAGACTCAAGAATTTTTTAAACAAGCATACAGTATTTCAGATGAACAAAAGTACAGAAATGCAAGTGCATTTTTAAATATACATTCACAGAAAAAATTAAAAGACCATTGAATGTTTTAATTTAATCAGCATGTATAGATGGATTGTAGCCATTTAATTCTAGTATCTGTTGAATTTTAACAAAATCAAACCTCCGGAGTGACAAAGTCATCCAACAGGAAAGTGAAAGACTGTCAGAGTGACAAGACACTTTGAGAATTTTTTTAACCTTTTTCTAAATACATCTTACTGTGGTATTGCTTAACATTGAATATGAACTTGTTTTCTTTGCAGTATTTGAGGTCTGAATAAATACAGAGCATCTTTTCTGTTATTTGTAGCGATATTTTTATTTAAAATTTGGGTGAAATATTGTAAGTAGTTCACATTATGAAACAAAAATGACAATTTTACCTTTTTACCTATTTATATATATATATATAAATAGACAACTTAAAAAAACTCAATTTGAAATTGTCTCCTCGTTTTTTTCCACGGCTGTGTAGTATATTTTTTAAATGGTCCTCTCATAAGCTCGATTGATTTTCACAAAAGTCTGATACCAATTATGCTATAGAGTATAAATAAAACAAAAATCTGTTTGTACTTATTTAAGGTTTTCCATTCTCTGCCTGGACCACGCCCAACCCCTCACGGGAACCTCCGGTGACGCGGATCTCAGAGAAAGACAACGCCTGGCTGTACTCGCTGGATCCCATCCTGGTCACCATCATCGTCATGAGTTCTCTTGGCGTTCTGCTGGGGGCCGTGTGTGCCGGACTTCTGCTTTACTGCTCGTGCTCCTACAACAGCCTGTCCTCTCGCAGCACCACCACCCTGGAGAACTACAACTTTGAGCTGTATGACGGAATCAAGCACAAGGTCAAGATCAACCAGCAGCGCTGCTGCTCCGAGGCCTGAGAGAGGTTCCCCTCTGGTTCCCCTTTATATCTGCTCTTTAACGGGTGCCGTCTCGATCCAAAACTGTGAATGGAACTCACGGCGCTGGTCTGAATCTGACCGTGATTGTCGAAGGATCACCGCGGGACGTAGATTCCCTTTGGACAGCTCATTGAGCGTGGAAAAATCGACACAGTTCAATCTAATTGACTCCCCTTTCATGAGAGAAAAAAAGAAATGTATATTGTTATAGATTATAAAGAAAAAATACAATCTAATAAAGCTTAATGGACGTTAGACGAGAGAGGTACTAGGACTAGGAGGTCGCTTGTGATGTCTCGGCCACTATTTTGTGAACGCTGCGGCCTAGAATATTGTGAACGTTCGGTTTAGTTTAGACTCTTTGTGTCTTTTTGCTGACTTGCTTAAGTTCCCATCCTATTATTGTCCTTTACACATGCGTGAAGTGTCAAGCGCCTCATGAATGTTTCAGTCTGTTTGTAGCAGAATGTTTTTGTTGTGACCATTAGACGACATTCAGAGAAAATCCTTTTACAGATAAGTTAGATCGAAGTATTGGGATTGCGTTTTGTGTCTTTTATTTTCAGTTTTTTGCTTTGGACTATTTGACTTAAATGCATAGCGTGAAAGACACTGTGCTGACAATTTCGAACTTATTATATTGCAACCTATGGATTGCTTAGGAAACAGAGCCACTGAGCTAAAGAGTGTCGAGAGAGAGAGAGCATCTTCAAGTTCTCTCTTGACTCTATTCTCGATGCTGGCAGAGCGACTTTGGTGAAATCCCCAAGCCACTTTCATGTACAAACAATCAAGCCTTAAGCAAAGTATTTTGGAGGAGAGCCATTTCGAAACACCAGTTCTTGGGTTTAAAGCCACTGGGGCCTCGGAGGAATCCGGCCTTACGCTTTCTTCTTTCGTTTCACCTGTCTGTTTACTCCACGGTTTATTTCGGGCTGTTGAGAACGAAGGCTTACAAGACCGTTCGGCGTAAACCTGGGAGAGAGGTGAGAATTTCCTCCAACGTTTTCGCCTGAAGGTGAGAAGAATGCTAGAACAAGTGAGCGCGTGAGGGACATATGTGTAAATTTCTTTATTGTACCTCAGACTGGCCTCTCGCCCCCCTGATCCACTCCGGAGTCCTGTTGAATTGTGGGTAAGGGGAGGGTGGGCTCGTCCTATTAGGAGGTACGGAAAGCAGCCGCAGACATGAAGAAGGAGAGATTGTGTATTCAGCTCTGTTTTCATTGGACTCTTGTTGATTCTATTCCAAGTGCCTTGGAGCTCTGGCCTGTTTTGGCTTTGCTGCAGAGCTATGATAGTATTACCTCGACTGTCTGGGACAGGAGGCCAACACCAAAAGAGATGGACATCCCGGCACTGGTCAGATCATTCGAAAATTGTTGTTTGTAGACTTTGTACAGAAAAAAGTTCTTTTTTATTGTTATTATTATTATTATTTAATAAAGTCTGAATAATGCTAATTGTGGTTGGTCTGAAATTATTTGGCATTTTTGAGATCCAAGGGGTCTGTCTGTCTACTGAAATAGTTTTCTCTCTTTCTGTTTGTATATAGATTTTTTTCTGTCTGTCCCTTTGTCTGTCTCTGTCAATCTATTAAAATTATTTTCTGTCTGTCTCTGTCTGTCTGTATGTAAGTCTGTCTCTTGAAATTATTTTCTGTCTGTCTGTTTTTCCTCACTCCGTCTGTCTTTCTCTCTTTCTGTCGATCTAGCTAGTTATCTGTCTATTAAAATTATTTCCTGTCTGTCTGTCTCTCTATCTATCATTCTGTCTCTGTCTTTCTGTCAGTGTGTGCGCGCGTGTGTGTGTGCGTGTGTCTGTCTGTCTGTCTACTAGGCAATGTTCTATTTGTCTCTCTATCTATTTGTTTGTATGTTGTGTGTCTGTCTGTCTGTCTAGCAGTCTGTCTATTGAAAATATTTTATGTCTGTCTCTATAACTATCTGTTTATCTCTGAGTGTGTGTGTGTGTCTATATATGTCTCTCTGACTGCCTACTGAAATTATTTCTCTGTCTGTTTGTCTGTCAGTGTATGAATGCGCGTGTGCGTCTCTCTGTCTGTCTATTGAAATCATGTTTTATCTATCTGTCTGTCTGTATCTCTCTCTCTATCACACACACTATCTTCTCTCTCTCTCTCTCTCTCTCCTCTCTCTCTCTCTCTCTCTCTATCTCTCTCTCTATCTCTCTCTCTCTCTGTCCGTCCGTCTGTCTCTCTCAGTCTCTCTCTCTCTCTCTCTCTCTCTCTCTCTCGCTCGCTCTCTCGCTCTCTATCCTCTCTCTCTCTCCCTCCCTCTCTCTCTCTCTCTCTCTCTCCCTCCCTCTCTCCTCTCTCTCTCTCTCTCCCTCTCTCTCTCCTCTCCTCTCCTCTCCTCTCTCTCTCTCTCTCTCTCTCTCTCTCTCTCTCTCTAACTCTATCTCTCTCTCTCTCTCTCTCTCTCTCTCTCTCTCTCTCTCTCTCTCTCTCTCTCTCTCTCTCTCTCCCTCCCTCCTCCCTCCCTCCTCTCTCTCTCTCTCTCTCTCTCTCTGTCCGTCTGTCTCTCT
>CM056456.1:24280712-24434190 GCA_029783895.1 Triplophysa bombifrons
TCTCTCTCTCTCTCTCTCTCTTTTTCCAGCCGTGGTTTGGCTTCATTGCGAGTCTAACCCCAACATTATTCCACAGCCGTCCTATAATCACACTTATAAACCCGCAGAATGCTGTTCCCAGGTCAGTTGGGGATCACTGGAACACAATGCAGTGAAACATTTAAGTGAAGCGTCTGGTTGTAGTTCATCGCTGTGGCTCTGGTGTGTTTTATGAGAACACGCCGTGCAGTGTGGTGTCTTCTGTATTTACTGTAAATCAACAGACTGCTTCACATTAGGGATTCTCAGATGAGCCAGGTTACAGGAATTCATGTGTGTTTATAAAAAAATCCACGAGAACATTTCGGAAACTTCTGGACAAAGATCATTGCAGTTTTGGAGTTCGCTGTGCAACTCGGGTGGTGTCTATCATCTCTCATTTTGGACTGCAGTGGAAAGTATACTCGACTGTCATGGTAAAGATTTATTAAACTAACATTCACCGTTTCAAAATTGTGTTACATTATATCCCCGCAGTGCTAGAAGAAGATGTTGATGGATCATCTATAAGCATCAGAAGTGCTCTCGTGAGATGAATCTTCCAAGATGTTCGTGGCATGTCATTAACTTTGCAATACTCAACTATATAAAAGTCAAATCTCCTGTGCGCTTTTCACAAGGAATAATAGTTCTATGGCGAGCAAAAGTTGGGATCTAGGTTGAGTTTCCAAATCAGTCACCAAATTGTATCTAAGGTTTATACTGTGATTGTGTAGTATTTTAGAACACAATGCGGTCATTGGCATCAATGTTAAGTGTGGTGGCATACACCTACACTGTGTGCAGAAATTGAAAGTGTTTCTCATTCCAACATGAGTGTGTCAGACAGCGTTGCATATGATTTTGCCGTTCCAAACAAATGAACTTGAACGCAGCTGCTGTGCTGCTTTTGGATTGTGGCTGACGTTTGCTGTCTGTGTCATGTAGATACTTCACTTCTTTCTGTATGTCGCATACTAGGATGTGAAGGATGCGAGATTGTCCTGCAAGCATTATCATGGAGCTGCTTTACATTATGAGTAATACTTTTGTTCCCGCTGTCACAAAGCTGACCCCTGCTGATGTCATCAAACCGCGTCTGCAGGTGGTTGCCCGCAGGGGCCAGAACATTTTCAGCAGTGTGATGGACGAAAAATTGGGAGAGGAGAGCATGAGATTGTTGTGGATGGAGACCGAAGGCACATGTACACATGCACATTCTCAGAAAATGAAATGAAAGGTTTCACGCCTGCAGATAAAAGCTTTCAAGGGTTCGGTTAATTGCTGGGAGATATATCTGAAATTTGATGTGAAAGAGCGCAATGAACATGTTTCTGCGCTCAGCACGTGTTTCAATCCTCACTTCTGCAGAATGGTTTCACATTGACTTTGGTGGAAAGTTACAGATTTCTTTCAAAGCCTTATTTTACATCAACATTCACTGCACTTTCATTAAAAGGATTTCAGATCAGTCGCACTTGCCGAATTTCAAATCATGAGAAATACAAATATGAGATTGCTATTTGGATTATTTCTTGGTGTGCCATTAATGTCCCCTCAACAAAAAAAAAATAAAAAAATAAAAAATCATATTATGGTTACCTAAAGAACCTTTTATATCCACTTCTGACTGGACCTAAGCTTATTTGTAGAGTTGTTCAGATTACTAAAATAAATGGTTTTTGAAGGGTTGCTGAAAGGTTCTTTGACGAGCCAAAAACGGTTCTTCTATGACTTCGCTGTGAAGAACTCTTTTGCATGTTTTTCAAGCTTGTATGTATGTTTGTGTTGAAGTCAGTAAATGTTGGAATTCTTCACAAGACACTAATGAAAAATAATAGGGCTGTCAAACGATTAATCGCTATTAATCGCATCCAGAATAAAGGTTTGTGTTTTATAATATATATCTGTGTACTGTGCATATTAATTTTGTATTTTTAAACACAAAACATACACAAACTTGTCTATATATTTAGGAAATATTTAAATGTATTCATTTATAATTACCAATAATTGAAATTTTAAATAAAAGTTTATTTATTGTTGTAATTTTTATAAATATATGCATTTATGTATTAGTGTTCATAAATACAAAATTAATATGCACAGAACACCGACATATATTATGTAAACACAAGCTTTTATTCTGGATGCGATTAATCGCGATTAATCATTTGACAGCCCTAAAATATATTTATTCCAAACACCCCTAAGAGTTTTAATTAAAAAGAACACTTGGAACTGAAAGCCTTGAACGACCTAAGGTGAGGAAATTAACAAATACATTTTATAAACTCACCCTCGGATATCCCACAGAAATCCCAAGTAGGCTTCATCGATGTCATGTGCCATAAATGACTTACTGGACATCCTCGCTCTATTGATCCAATGTAATGGGTCATGAGGGTATTTCATGCACAGCACACCATTCTAAACATTCTGTAGGGCTGAAGGTGTGTAAATGTGCACGAAACAAAATAACAAAGTATTTTATGTTAACAACATTAAACAATGTAAAAATGTGATTGTATCATCAACAATCAAAAAAGGGTCTAAATGCATTTCATTACTATATCGTAATTTATTGAAATGAATCAAGATTGCTTACATTTTGAAACAGATTTGCTTGCACAATCCTTTAAAGATAAACATTGTAGGAAACCGTTGCAAGGAACATTAGAATTACTGTCGAGACATTTCTTTTTGTTGCTTAAATACTGCAGCAAGAGGAAGGACTGACGGAGGGAAATCAGAACAGATTTATCAAAGAGTTTGTAGACAAAGAAATTCAAAAAGTTCCTGCCAAAGTTAGCGTTTTAAAACAGATGTGTAATACTGGAAGAGGAAGACGCTGCTCTCAACAAGAGACACATGAAACACTTCAGACAGACTGATAATCAAACTCCTTCTTTCTTTACAGAGACAGAAACACCAATAGCAAGACTTGAAAATGAGCGTTAGAAATAAATCCTTCCAGCATTTGGTCCACAGCAACAGAAATCTACACCAAACTCAATACATGATGCTAAAGTGTGACACAGCAGAAATCCAGAGGTTACAGAGGTAGATCCCCCACAATTCTCTAGTCCAAAACAACACAATTATTATTATGTGTTTCACTATAAGAAAACCAAGCCTATTTTTGGGACCTTAATGATTTTTTGTGTTTTTGTACTTGTATGCTCAACAGTAGTTTTGGTAATGAGACCTGACTAGGACAAATGTGCTTAACCATCACGTGAAAATGGTCCCAAGAAAGCCTCAGTTTTCTTATTTCTTTTGATTTTTTATGTCAAATACGCCCCGGACAGATTTTGTGAGAAGTTTGTCTGTGTTTTTGTATAGCTATCTTGAACGTAAACCGAAAAACATTCATTGTTTCTTGGCTTTTTTGCATGCAAAAGTTAAGGCTTCTGGTCTCGGGGAGATGAATTCCATTTTCCAAACAAAAAGCAGAATCAAAGGTTTGCGCATGAAAATCATCCTATGACTCATTTCATTTCCAAAGAGAGAGCTGATTACAGCTGTCACTGTCTGTTTCTGACATCTGCAGCCGGTTTCCATGGCGATCAGGCGGCGAGGCGTTGGGCGGCCAGCTCCTCGGCATCATCGCGGTTTTCGTTAATCTCCGCCAGCGTACGCACGAAACGCGTCCACTCGTCGCTCCGCGGGATGGCGATTTGCTGCGGGAACAGAAACGGGACAATGTTGCGAGCGTTTTGTAAAGACATTATTTTGAGGTGTAAAACCCGGGTTGGGCTATTCTGAGACAGTCGGTGTGAACTGACCCCTATCTAACAATCCACCATCTATCTGCTTTCATCCCATCATCACATGAGTGACACAGGCCCTCTGTGGCCCCTGAAGGGCAGTGCCGTTAGGGCCCCTCTCTGACAGACGTGTAATTGTAGCGCATGTCATCTTTAGAAGCTCAGCACAGGCTTTTTACACGGCTGTCTCACTGACAGAACAGAAGCGAGAGAGAGAGAGAGAGAGAGAGAGAGAGAGCGAGCGATAGAGAGAGAGAGCTGAAAGTGCCAGCCAGAAGCTGAACCTGCTCGTGTGTAGTCAGTGATGAGGGCTGATGTGTCTTAAGTAAAGTCCACTCTCTCACCTCGCCGACGTCGAAAATGTGAATCTGTCCCTCTGAGTCTCCAACAGCGATCTCTCTCCCTGACTGAGACCACCGCAGTCTGTTCAGAGCAGGACTTCCCTCCACCGCCATGCTAGCCGTGGGCACCTACACACACAATTCATAAAATTACATTTTTTAAATCAACTTTGAAAAAAATGTCATTACCGTAACAGCCTTAAAATGTCATTACCATAACATGTTTTGCAAAAAAAAGAAGAGAAGCTATGATGCCTAATCATGCCTAATTTTTTTTCATCATACATACTTAAGACTTTAATTAAGTCTATTTTTTAAGAAAATTCAAAATGTAACATTTCTGAAAATGTGAAAAACGTCCTGTTACGGTAATGATAATCAATATTAATGTTTAAACAGTACAACAAAGGGAACAAAAAAATAGTGAAATATAAAGAATTCTGTTCATTTTTAAATCACATATCATCTTAAAAAAAATGAAATATTTGAGTTCTGACTGCGTTTCTGTCATTCATCATTCAAGTGTGTATTTTAGTTGATATAAGAAATGAATTTCGTTTTGTTGTGTGTGTGTTGTGTATAACCTCTGTATCTTTGTTGAGGTTCCACAGGTCGACTCGGCCGAGTCCATCCACACATGCGAAGAGAGCGGGGTGGACCGGAGACCACATGACATCGTAAACATAATCCGAGTTATCCTCGAACGAGTACAGCGGCTTGTTATTCTGCATCAGAGAGATCATGTGATCATTACTTAAGAGTGATTATTTAATATACTGAAACAAGTGCACATGAATGCTGTGTGTTACCTTAGTGCTCCAAAGTTTAACTGTCCAATCAAACGAGGCCGTCAGGAAGAGATGAGAGAAATCTACAGGCCCCGGTGCCGTGTGACAGTGAATCCCTGTGATTGGACCTTGATGCCCCTCAAACATCTCGCTGATACCTGCCCGACTGCTCACACACAAACACACACACAGGGTTCAGGGGCAGTGAGTGTGTGATCAGCATCTCAGCAGTGAGTTAACATTGTGTGTTTGTGCGTGTTTGTGTGTGAGCTCATCAAAGTGAGAGGTAAACAGCAATGTGTGTGTATGTGTGTGTGAAGCATGAGATAATCACAGCATCACAAATGAAGAGGAAACACTTACTCTCAGCTCATTACAACACACACAAACACAAGTGTAGCTCACACACTCACTAGATTTCATTCAGAAATATGGACAGATTTCACATCAAGCCCTTAAGACTCGAGTCTTGTAGATGTCTTGAGGTCTGTTTTAGAACATTAAAACATGAATGACATGCTTATAAAACAAAATTGTTATGATTTCACAATGAGTTATGTGAGGTTTAGTGTGAAGAAGTGTTATGTGAGTTTGAGATGGATGGGATCTGATTTCATGATGCCAAGCATCTACATGAGTGATACTGATCGCAAGGAAAGAGCAACATAATCAAAGACAGTTGTCAAACTAGTGCTATCTCAAGAAATCTTGGTTTGCGAGATGTCCAATGTGCTTTCGTTTTAAAAATACTTTTTTTAAAACATGGTCAGACGTGTTTAATTACAAAACTTTAACACATATTGAACAATAAACCTCATTACCTCAAACCATCAATATAATCTCATTACCGTAACAGCTTTAATATGTCAATACCATTGTTTTGCTTAAAACAAAGATAAGCCATGATGCCTATTTATTATACAATACTGTACATACATTAATAAGACATTAAGAAAATTAAAAATGTAACATTTCTGAACATGTGAAAAAGGTCTTGTTACGGTAATGATAACCAAAAATATTGTTGTGTAAACAGTACGACAAAGAGAATATAAAAATTTGAACTAGTGAAATATAAAGAGATATGTTAACCTTGTAGCCCAAAATCAAGTTTAATTTAAAGATCTGTGTGTAAACAGTTTTGTTTAACGTTATAGAGGATGTGAACATCATTTCTTTTAATGCACTTTTTCTTCATTTTTATTAAACATGCTCATTGTGTAAATTTTTTGTCATCAATTCATGAGAACATCCCATTATCATATTTTTCATTTCACTCTGCTTAAAGTTTAACATATCATGCACTGGACGCATTACGGTAATGAGATTCTTAGCCGAAAATACAATAGAATACAAAAGTAATTAATTCCTAGGTCACAATAATTCTGTTGTGCAAGGAAGAGAACACAGTTCACTTTAGTATGATCTTACTTTGTGTTATTGAATTATGTTTTATATTTAATATGATAACTGCCGTGATGTTTCAATGGTTTCATAAGAATGACCCATAGCCTACATACTTCCACATAAAAACCTCACTGTAATGGCTTGTCCACACCAGGATGATAATAGTGTAGATATATCGCTGACGTTTAACATCTCGTGACTAAACAAAGCGAGTGTGGGTGTGCACACCGACGTGACAAAACAGCAGGCTTAAAAGTGTCCGTTTTTTAAGTCTGATGTGCCGTATTAAAAGCTGGCCCACCAATGATTGTCGCTTTTGTTTACGTGGTGGAGCTGTTGAAGTAACAGTAAACCACCACTTTGTAAAACACAACTTTGTGGCGCTCAAGCCTTGCCGATCCCACAGTGGCTGCGTCCGAAATCGGCTACTTCCATACTAAACAGATGACGAAAAAGTATGTCCGACACCTCATGATGCAAAAAACAGAAGGCAAGAAATACCCTAAAGGTCTACTACTTCCGGAAGTGTGGATCAGATGGACACTTCTCTATCCCATAATGCCACGGGAGCTGAGCAACAGTCTAATTTCTAAAGCATGTCAAATAAATATAGCAGAAAACGGCTATAGAAACGTAAGTGCCAATAAATGAATTTCTCATGACTAAATTATGTTTTTATCACTTCACATTTAGATAACAGTAGATGTCACATGACCATAAAACATGGCGGACGCAGTAAGTCCGAAATATATTCATACTACTCCATCTCATACTAAATAGAACGTACTGTTTTAATGGTCGATAAGTCATCACAGTATGCGATTTCGGACACAGCCAATACTTCCAACGACGAAGAGGAAGTAATCAAGATGAATTCTTCTGTGTGACAAGCGAGTGTCAGAAGCATAAAGTTGTGCAGCGGAGTATTTCTGTTTTTCATTAAGCGTCATCTACTGTATTTCAGGGAGTGAATTTGCACATTCACTCGGCTCATCGCATGTGAAATTCACGTGGGTATGAACGTCGAAAATGTCTAGAAAAACCCTGCCGATAACCACGTGCGATTATTCGTCCCGGTGTGTACAAGCCTTTAGCATGACTTCTGTGCACAGGTTTTACATACATGTTACATGACAAACCTTGTCGTTTAGAATGCGACAGATCAGCATTTACTCTACTGTTGTGATGCATTCACAATCATGACTACCTCAACATGTATTTCTGATCTGATCTTTTGTCCATTTAGCATCCCGTCTGTATTCAGCGCTAAGCTCTTGAGATCGCACCAAAGTGGGTCTTAGCTTTATTTACAGGTCATGTACAGATGCAGTGAGGCTTGTGTGCATTTGAGTGCATTACCTGCCGTGGCGACAGGCCGTGTAGACCGATCCATCCTCACTGCCCACCACAAAGTTATTAACATCACCCAATGGAAAGGACATGGAGGTTACCGCAACAGATTTCGACTGCTTAAACACCAGCTCCATACTGTCCTATAAACACACACACAGTTAACGTCACAGCTCTTGTATTATTAATGCGTGATTTAAATTCAGCCAGTGCTTTAAAAATCATTAACATCTTCCACTGTCATTTAGCAAATGCTTGTGGAAACTCAATGGTGACGTTAATGGTAGAAATACAGAACTCTGGGAAGGTGGTCCTCAGTGCGGTGTTAAGTGGGTTTAAAACTACTGACAATTAACTTCACAGTTAACAATGCTATTGTACAAATTATGAATAACGTGTTATAATAGCTCCATCAAATAAAGAGCATGTTACAGGGATGTTACATGTGATGAAAGGAACATGGGTACCTGTGGCTGGGACAGCATGTCCAGACTCCAGGAGCACATCTTTCCATCAGTAGAGATGCTGATGAGATTATGAGCGTTCTGTGTGCCGACCACATTAACACAGTACACTGGGTGCTGAAAAACAAAAGACAAAACTGAAATACTTGGACAGTATGCTATATCATTTCACAAAACTCAAATCTTATTGAACTTTTGTGTGATGTCACATGTACCGTGTGTGCGGAGGCAGACAGAGGTGTCCTCTGGACCGGGGTGCGTCTGTTGCTTCTGTTGTCCCACAGGACAATCTGTCCTGAGTAAGTGCCGCCCACCACCAGGATAGGATGAAACTTTGCAAACGCTGCAGACATGACCGCTGACTAGAGAAGAGAGACGTTTCAATTAATGACTAATACTGGGATATGAATATTGCTTCCTTTGTTATATAAATAATAACGTCATTTCCAAGATCACATTCACCACCTTTCCAATTTTCTTCTGTTAGTTAGAGGATCTTGCAGTGAAACGTTCCACAGTCACACATATTTTTCTGAGGAGATTTTTTAAAAGATTTGTTTCGCAGCCTTTCAAATAGACGGCTCACGGTGAGCGTGTCTGTCAAAAAAAGTTGAGTAAAATAAAAATCACCATTAAATAAAATCACCATAAAAGTTGAGCCGGTTCCTTAAGCAAAGCTGCTGTATGGCTTAGAAGATTTATAACAGCCGCGGAAATAATTAGGATGTAAAATCAAAATCATCTTTTTTTTATTTACTATTTTATTTTTATTTTACTAAATTATTTGCAGAAAACTAAAACTGGAGAAACAGGAATGTTCTATAGGAATTATAAGCTTTTTTCCCCATTGGGACCTCAATTTTGGTCCCCACGGTGACACAAGTCCCTATGTGTTGGTGTGCATTCAGACAAAAAAAACAAGGCCACACACACGCACACAGAGGAGGAAGCACAATGGAAAATAAAATGAGTTCACACTTCTTCTGTGTGTAGACACATGGAGCTTTTATTTTAAGTGTGCGTGCGCGCGCGCGCGTGTGTGTGTGTGTGTATCCGCTCCTGAAGGCGTAACATGTGGTTCCACTCAGACGGGTCCACAGCACATCACCTCAGGCCAAACACACTGATGATTCAACATCACTCAACACATGCGACATCATGATGATAAAACCAAGTAACAAACACAACCTGATAAACAAGTTTTGAGCTATATTCAGTGTTGAATGACATCAGCATAGGTGAGTGCGCCATGAAGATTCATAACAAACACTTTGTGTTCAGAAGAAAAAGTCAAAGATGAATGAATAAATGAAGACAAATGTTTATTGTGAACTGTTCCTTTATGTATGTGTGTGTGTGAGTGTGTGAATGCCAGCAGGGTGAAGTCACAGAATGCAGGAACTGTGCAGGAAGACCGAGAGACAGAGATGATGAAATGAAATGTATCTGCAGGCCACCTGTGAGATCTCAGTGTGTTTGTGTTTATGACACTCTTGTTTATGTCGAATACGGGGAGGAAAGAGCAGTTTGATTGAAAGTGTTTGTGTACCTGACAGTGGAAGACAAACTCCGGTGTGGTCTTCTTGTATTTCATGTTCCAGACCAAAGCCACTCCATCAGGCTCGTGTGGGGCGTCCTCATTGTTGTTGTAAGAGGCGACCAGCAACTCTGGATACTAGACAAACATATACATGCGTAAACTCACACATCACTACTCACTGCAGATACATCGGGTCGAGACCCGCCCAATGAAAATTGACAGACACGTCCAGTGACCAACAGTTATTTACGTGATGTTTAGGAAAAAATACATTGTGGCTTCAAGAAGTATTTGGACACCTTTAAAACGTATTTATATTTTTGAAAATGCTGACAACCAAACATTCGTCTCATTGAAATCCATTGTATGAACACAAAACCACAGGGACTCTTCTCGAAATATCTTCTTTTTTGTGTTCCACAGGAGAAAGAGTCACAGATTTTGAACAATAACCTGAACACTGATGACAGAATATCTATCTGAAGTGAACTATCACTTTAATAAGTTATTTTTCCCCGACGATAAATTATCGGTTATTTCGGTATCGGCCGATAAATGGACATCTTTAATGTTATCGGTTTTGGCCAATAATAAAATTTAGGTTGATATATAATAGCCGATAAATTACTAATCATTTCCTCCAGTTGAAACACTTCAGCTGCAAGCTGCTCACAGTTAAAATCCAGTACTGTACTGTCTTTCTGTCGTTATCATTCACTTACTGTTGTTAGCAAAACATTGCTGATGTATTTTGTAGATATTTATTAATGTCTAAATTATAGGAACAAAAGCATATTGTTTGAATCAGACTGCTGTTTGAATGTTTTCTGTCTTGAGACCTGTTAGACATGAGGCTATTAAAAACATTTTTCTGGGTTGCTCTGGAAGAACATTTTTAATTTGTTTATCAAATTTACATTATACCAGAAAAGTTACAAAAGTTAAAGAATCTTTCGTTTGTGTAAAGAACTCTTGGAACATGATTTTCAGGTGAATTTTTTTTTTTCATTCACAATTTTTTTTATATTAAAATTTAGAAACAGTAAATCGGCCAATATATCGGTTATTGACCAGCATTGTTAAAAAATTATCGGTTATCGTTATTGGCCAAAATGTACATATCGATGCATCCCTAAGTGTTAATATTTCTTTTCATGTTGCATCAATGTTTTAGTGTATATTTAGCGCAAGTTAATTTTGAGTTTATTTCATTATTCACGATATATCGGTATATTGCAAATAAACAAAAACTGTCAAAATGTTCACATGTTAAAATAAATATTTTCCAATTGTCACTGTCAGAAAATTCTAGAAATGTCTGTAGCAAAGGGAAGGTGGGATGAAGCGATGATGGGTGACTACGTCTGGAACTTGGTTTGTGTGGACAGTATTACTCATAAAAGATCCAAAACCATCAAATGTACACTTCTGAAGTTTTGGACGACTCATTTTTAGTAACTGTTATATTAAACTGTTGTTTTGAGCTCACTGTTATGCCATTACCTTGTCATTTCTGCGTACGAGTAATAATACCAAAATGTATGAAAATATTTGTTAGATTTTTTGCGAGTACTGTTCATGATCAAAAAAAATGTGTGTCAAACTTCATAAAGAAACTGTAAAAATTTAAGAAAAACACAACTTTAAAAAAAAAAGGGTTATATTGTGTAATCTTTCTCCACGTTTCCTCGAATCGTGTGGGTCTGTAACAACATAAGTGGCTTCTCTTTTTAACTACTTTAACACGTGACACATGCACATTTACTTGTGTCATTTGTAGGCTGGCGAGCTACAGTATAAACTCACGATGCCAAGAGACGAGACGCTCACATTTAAACTCCTGCACAAATAACACACGTGTGCAGTAAAACGGAGGGGGATTAAACTCTGGATCTGTTACACGGAACTAGACACGGCGACTCCAGAACATCATACGGGGGCTTCTGTTCACAGCGGCCAGAAGAAATTATCCTCAAAAAGCTGCTCTGAACTCAAAGTAAATGTGACATTCATCTCTACATCCATATTCGTGGGTTTAAATGGATACATTCGGCAACACTGGAAACATGTTTAGCAGATGAACATTTGGTCGTGTTTTAGGGCCAACGTAAATAAATTCGGAAAAAGATGAGGTTTCCTTTCACAAAATATATTATCCTATGATTGCTAAATGTAAAAATGTTTCACTTGTGTATGAATTTGTACATGACATCTGAGTCCACAGCGCTGGTTATAAATCTAAGTGACTCTTTTTAAGAAGCTGGCTGGACAGATTTATGAAGCATACGAGGTCACACACCTGTGGAGACCAATCCAGACAGGTGACCACTCGCTGTTTGGACCAGCGCTCATCGATAAACTGCCTGTTTAGAGACAGCTTCGTGCCGGCCTGCAATTCTCTGAAAACACACACAGAGTCAAACTTATCATTTTAGGCAGGGAATAGAAACTGGTTCAAGAGATCTTGATGAGGATGTTTGTGATCCTATTACCCCTCTTTCTCCTCCATGTCCCGACCGCTGTAGTCAAAGAAAACGTCCACATGTTCGGACAGAGCGCGCTCAATGATACGCGTGCTGTGATCGAAAAAGTTCACAAACTCCTCCGAGTGCAGAATCTGTAACTTCTCTTCTTCTGTCAGCTCATGAAGAACTAAAAAAAATTGCATCAAAAGATCAAACATCACGATTTATGCAGCTGTGAAAAAAGCAATCTTCCAAATATCTTTCTCCGTGTTCATCAGAACAAAATAATTTGGAACAACTCGTAGGTGTAAACGATGATAGAAATTTCATTTTTGGGTGAAGTTTCCCTATAAAAACAAATTACACTTCACAACCGGTTGCTAAGAGCACACTACCTTCTTCCTCCTGTGTCTCCAAGGGTTTTTCTTTTTCCGCCTCGACCGCTGGCGGTGGGGCCGGAGCCTCTTCATCCTCCTCTTCCTCTGCAAGAACACAAAACAAATGCCTTCAGAAACCTTCATGACTGTGACATCACAACCTTGAGCACATTAACATATGAGTGCCCGCATTTACATCTCAACACCCATTCTGTTTTCAACAATTTGGCTGAATTTCAGTGTGAACTTCATGTTAGACAAATTATAACTGGGATCATTTACATATGTAAGATACACAAACAAAAACAGCCCCATTTATTATAAAGAGAAAAGATGATGGTTTTGTGAAACATTAATATTGTTACAAGCGGAATAAAATGTAAAATCACCGTAAACTGTAGCAAAGCACACTCAATATACCACAATAAGCTGCGTTTCTATTACTCTTCAAAATGTGCAAATTGAAATAGCGCATTGAAAATATGCCCAATAAAAACATGTAAATTTTGCAATATGATAAAGGCATATTTCACAAAACTGCAATGGAAACACGTGCATTTACAAGACACTTGCCGTACGAAAAAGTCACATTAACATTTGCGGTACGTTTGGGAAGAACATTTAGAAAGACAGGATGTCAAGAATTGACATTAATTCATATATTACATAATGGCCTAAAATGCAGGAAAAGCGAATGTGCAGTATGGAAATTTATTATGAACCGTGAGGAAAAGTAGGAATATAGGAATAACTATTTCATCACAGTAGTTGGCACTATGCACCTCTAAAGTTGGTTCGCAACCTGCCATAAAACCTAAATAAAGAAGTATGGCTAGATCGACTTACAGCGAGAAAACAATTCAGTCGCACGACATCGTTTAATGGAAACGCTGTCAGTCAGCAATATTTTACATTTTTTAAAGTTTTGCGCAAATCTGTAATGGAAGACTGGCTAATTATACCACAATAATGAATTAAAGATTACAAAGCAACTGCTAATGCATGTAAATTGTAAAAATAAATAATAATAACCAGGACTGTGGATGGACGCTTCTCAATTTGGCAGTTTTTATTCAAACAGCATCCGTACCTCTCTACTGCCACCTCTGTTTAAAACATGAAACTGCAGGTCACTATGTACTGATTTTTATGTCAAATGACGTCCAGCTTAATAAAACCCCACAGCTCAAATTATAAACCCCAATAAGATTAACAGTGTAAATCAGTGTAAAACGAGGAGACGGTTTCAAACACAGCCGATTAATTTACTCATTTAAAAACGGATTTTCGTTGAATTATAACCCCTATAAAATGACGGACTGCAGCTTTAATATTAACTAAACAACCACCAACAGCCGGTTCATTCTGCTTGACTCCATGAGAACAACCCGCAGCGTGTGCGCGTGTGTTTGAACATTGTATCTACACCCCCGAGTCCACCCTCTTTCAGTTCTACAGGGGCGAGGACATCACAGGGGTCTTAACCTACAGCCCACCCAACAGACTCCTGCCGTAATTGAGACAGGGACTATTCAACTGAGCATCCCTCACATGCGGGGCGAGCAGGTGCCAGTGGCAGACAGCTGACGGTTGTGTGCGTGTCAGGCAGATGGTTCGGTTGTGATTGTGTGTGTGGTGGCACGGGGATGGCACAGGCGTTTCTGCTTGACTGCTCTTAGTCAAGACTCTCTCTGGATACACAAGTCTGTGCAATTAGGGAGTCGGTAGGGGGTCCGGGGACTGCTATTCACCCCCCAAACATGAGCGGCTAAATGAAGCTGTCGTCCTGACCAGCTGTAAGCCACACACACACACATACACATGTTGGGTGTTCATGTCTTATGGGGACTTTGTGTAAAGACGTGACGATGTTTAAACTGTATGTTGTGTGATAACAGAGCCGCTTCAACGTCACCACATTTGGCACGACATGACATAAATGATTTTCATTGCAAATGTTCACGCATTAAGGTCTTGTTAATGAGTTGTTCCTTTTTCTATGACCACGAAAACTGATTTCAGAGAAATCGGCCTTTAATCAAAATGATAATGTCATCCGTCGGATTTTCCATCGGAAACGTGTCCGCGTCTCTCAGGAAGGGGCCGGTTAGAAGAGGGAAGAGGGGTTCGTTCTGATGAGTTTATACAGTCGTCCTGATGACACCGCCGCACCGGGCCCGTACTCAGAGAGGAGAGAAGGTTAAAATCTTTCCTTTCAAGGGCCTCAATCAGGCTCGGAGGAAAACAGTAATCAGTGTCTTTCAGTCCCGGGCCCGGACGCGCCGCGGCCCTTTCTCCGCCAGCCAGACCCGAGCAATCAACCTGCCAGGCATTAGCAGCAGAAAGACAATCTGAAAATAAGGGGTGTAATGCACCTGCCAGCCAAAATGCCCATTTGGAGAAAAGCAAGTGATCCTGGTGACCCCACAGAGGAGAGAGAAAGAGAGCGAGAGAAACATTTAACAGAATTCACCCTGATGGCAGATTCCCTTCCCATCGACACCTCGTCTCAAAGCACCAGCAATTATAGCTTTTGTATCCCTCAAGAAATAAAAGCTTTTTGCAGGGGGAGGGTGTACGCACAGAGAGAGAGAGAGAGGCCGGTAATCGGCGGGCTTTGTCAAAGGACAATGTATTAATGCAAGCGCCCCGTGGGGTCAGGGGTTGTACGAGAACAACGCTAATGCTCTTTGATGTCCTCTGCAGGTGCAGGGAGTGCGGCGGACGCCCGCAGGAAAAAAGACGGAGACCTCCGAACACTGACTTCCACGTCTGTGATTGTGAACCAGCAGACTCCTGTACGGCTGACTGAACGACGGGCCGTCGACGAAAAGCATCAAAGACACGTGCCGAGCTCTTCAGAGACACATTCTCCCAGAGCACACACGGAACGTGTCCGCAAAACTGAACATTGGTCACCACCCCAGCGGTGTCTACAATCCCATTTCCAAATCTCCTCTCATCACTTTCTGTGAAGATCTGCGACAAACTATTCAGGACAGAAGTTTGTAAAACCCCAGAAAACGAGTGCGGCTGGTTTTAATTATCCCTTTTAATTAATGGTGTATTCACGCCTCATTCACCGATCGCTGATGAACGGTGACATAAATGTGGGGAAGAGATGATGGACAATAGTTTCATTTGGAGATGCTGGTGTCTGTTGAGAGGGTTCCTCGCGATAAGAGCGACGCTCTCCACACGAGAGGCTTGTGATTAACACGGGACATTAACCCTCCTCTGAGCTCAAGGGCGATTAAAACAATCACCTTTAATTCCATTTCATACTCGCACAAGCCCCAGTGCCACAACTGAGAGCCGTTCCACACGCACGTCTGCAGAAAACAAGAGCGTTGGATAGATATGAGTCTCACTGCGTGAAGTGAGCGTTAAGGTGTCCATCCTTACTTTTATATGATGCTTTTCTTTGTAAACAAGGCTTGAGTCCTGCCTTAAACTTGAAGATTGACTGAAAGAGCAAATCACTTTAGGAGTTTGCAATTTGTCTTCTTAAAGGAGTAGTTCACTTTCAAAATAAATGTTCATGATAATTTAATCCAAGATGTGTATGTATTTGTTTCATAGGTTACATTGAATGATATAATGTGCTTAAAATACCAGTCAAATCAATGCTTATAAATGAAATAGTCTCGTAGTCTGAGAGTCACCAACATATTGTGCATCAGTAAAAGCTTTATTAAAATGACCACTCAGTATCTCCGGCAATACCATCAACACACACGTACACAAACACACACACACACACAGAGCAGTGATGTTGTGTATTTCTGGGTTTGTTGGTGTAAGGCTGGAGAGGTCACATAGCTTTAATACACACATGAACACACACCACATAAAAGGACCGAAATACAATTAGAGAAATCCTGAACTGCATTTGGACACACACACGTGCACACACACACACACACACACGTGCACACACTGTCACATCTCTACTAACCTCTACTGCTCATTTCATCTGCACTCTCTGTAAACGGACGTGTGTGTGCGCCGGAGTTAAAGCTCGCCTTGATGTCTTATGTTTCTTGAGTCTCTGCAATTTTCCCTCAGCTTTCATCTCCATGTTGACTACAGTCAGATCATTTCCAAAGAGGGTCACGTGTTCTGCTCTCTCACACACACAGGCCTCAGATCAGAGGCTTGCGCTTTAACTCTGGAAACAGTGCCACTCAGTCTCCTGTTATGATTGACATGTGTCATTCATTCTGGCCTCTCATTACCGTGTGCTATTGAGAGCTGTTTGTTTCTCGCCTGACCTGCACCCTTAAAGTCACCTTCTACCGTTTAGAAACCCCTCTGAGATGATGTGAGACGATACAAGCCACTAGTATCTGCAATGATTCATTCACTGCCACTTTGACGTGCCTACTGAAAAGATGAAAACACTATTTTTATGATTTATGATCAAAACACATTGATACAGAATATGTTTTGTGGAAAGCACCACATAATTGTATTAAATGTGAATGACATTCAATAACGTATTATTCTTATTATTGAATGTATTGTTTAAATTGTATTATACAGTACAACTGCCATATTCTTTATTAATCTTTGGTTTAACTCTTAGGTTTTCATTTTTCTAAAAATGTTTTTGTGTAAATGTATATGAATATTAAAATAAAGCAATTTTCCGAAAGACTCTTAAAAATTTCACCAATGACACAGACCTATCTATCCAGAATCTATACAGTTTTATGGCCACATAAGAAAATAAGTGTTCGTTGTAGGGTCTGTTGTAGTATTTTTGCAATGATGGACTACAGTATGCTATATGTAGTAGGGGTTGCACAAACTAGTTGCCAAGTCGCCATTAATACTCTGACGTGACATTTAAAGCTCGATGCAAAAGCGTCATTAAAAAAAACGCCTCAGGCTCGTTTTTTTGGTTTGACACCCCACGTTAAAAACTGCCCAACCAATGAGATTGGCACTTTTGTTCACGTGCCTGGAGCTGCTGAAGTAAATCACAAGACGGTGGAGCGCAAACACAAAATGGTCTTGCCGAGCACATATTGACAAAGAGAAAGCAAGATGAACCCTTCTGCTGCGTCCGAAATCGCCTACTTCCATACTATATAGTTGGCGAAAATGAGTCATTAATAGTATGTCCGAAACCTCAGTGTGCAAAAAACAGTAGATCCTGATGGTCTACTACATTCGCCGAGATCCGTGAGAGTGGATCGGATGGATACATATCTCTCCCATGATGCCACGGGAGCTGAATATCGGTCAAATTTCAAAAGTAAATCAAATAAATAAAGCGGAAAACTATAAGTTGGACGTCTGTTTTTAGTGTAAGTGCCAATTAATGAATTTCTCATGACTAAATTATGTATTTATCAACGCACACGTGTACAGTAGGATGTTGTCTAAACGTCAAAGAGCATACGGGTAACATGACCATAAAACGTGGCGGACGCAGTATGTCCGAAATGTATTCATACTACTCCAAATCATATTATATAGAACGTACTGTTTTAACGGCTGATAGGTAGATACTTCTTCAAATTCAGTCTGTCATGTCACAGTATGAGATTTCGTAAGCAACCAATGATACCAACGACGAAGAGGAAGTAAGCAGGATGAATTGTTCTTCAGTGTGACAAGCAAGTGTCAGAAGTTTATTGGGCTTTAAAATAGTTTTATTTTAGTTAAGTTGCTGTTGCTCTTGGGCAATAGTAAAACAACACTTTATTGGTATTTGGATACTATGTACTTAGAGGCTATTTTGCGGGAGTCCCGCCATTCTCCCACAGCCCTTACACACGAGTGTCTTACTGCCCACACCCATCAAATGTAGTTGCAAAACATTCCCTAGCTCTTATTTCATTTATTAATGATGTCATCGACTAGTCAGCGTTGACGGGACTGTTATCACATAAAATCTGTGGTCGTTCAACCCCTAATATCTTGCATGTATAGTTTGCACTTTCATTCATTAGTTTTAGTTACGTTAAAGATGTTTCAAAACTGGACTGATGTTGCTGTGTGCAGCATTAAACAGTCTGTGCAACTGCATCTCTTCATATACATACGTAGAAAAAATAATTATACAGCATATGTACGTTTATTGGAGTCTGTGTTTGTGCGTGTGTGATCACAGCTGAACTCACCTTCTTTTTGTGCGGTCATCGTGGGCGTCTGCGTCTCTTTAGTGTAGGACACCAGTTCTTTAGGGGGGAAATCCACATGAGTCAACTTTGTCATACCCAACTTCAGTGGACCACGTCTGGATGATAACACAGAGGAGAAAGCATGACCAGTAAACACATGTGTAAATTTAATACATGCACAAAACATCAGTCTCAACGGACACATGTTGGTACCAGGTTTAAAATTCTCGTACAATGTGATCGCATTACGAATTTGTTTTCTCGATCAAAGTCTGAATGTGGAGTGAGTGTGATGCTGTTGAAGTGCAGTATTGGTGCTTTTCCACTTCATAGTTACGCACGGTGCGGCAGGGTACAGCTCACTTTTGGGGGGTTTTCCACTGGGTACAGTACCTAGTACCTAGTTTTTTTAGTACCACCTCGGTTGAGGTTCCAAGCGTACCTTACCAATACCAAAATGTGACGTGTTTACACACAGATCACTGATTTTGCAGGGAGAATCATGACCAGCGACATTGGATTTGCAACACAGGAATATGCATGATAATATAAAGATTGATTGTAATGCTAAATGCTACATTAGCTCATCCTGGTGAGCCGTCGAGGAAACAAAATGATCGTTGTCTGCTATTTGCTGTAAGATTTCCCAAACTGTCTGGTATTTTAACAGTATTTTCTTTTGCTGCCATCGATCTCCTGTTTTATGCGTGTGTTTATGTTGCGTTCAGAATGATGCTACGGCAGTAGAGGCGGCGCAACTATGATGATTGGTTTATAATCCCCACCCACTTTGAAGCGGTACTAAACTGCTGTGGAAAAGCAAACTGAGCCGAAGTGAAGTGAGTTGGTCGTACTAAACTTGATGGTACCATGCAGTGGAAAAGCGCCATATGAGGAAACTAATAATCCATCATGACTCCTCTATGAATGAACAGCTCAGAGGTTAAAGAGCAGAACAGAGGTTAAGGGTCAATGAGAAGAGGAAGAATATACTGTAGTACCCCATCTCAGAGTGAAGCAGAAGGGTAGAGGGGTCAGAGTCCCAGTGTAGAGTCCTGTTAGTATCACAGCCACCAGACAAGGTTAGAGAGACATACAGCCAAACAGAGAGAGAGAGAGAGAGAGAGAGAGAGAGAGAGAGAGAGAGAGAGAGAGAGAGAGAGAGAGAGAGAGAGAGAGAAAGATTAAGACAGAGAGACAGAAAGAGAGACAGAAAGAGAGTGATGTTATAAAAAACAATCTTGAGCAGTTCAGCTCCCATCAATGCATGTTGAAGTAATATACAGTTTATGGACTACAGACGCTTAAAATCCGTATTATATTAATCCTTTTACTTCCGTATTTTGACGCATTTCCGAGTGAATCGAATTTTGAACATGAGCATGGCTAGCATTTTTCGCTGCGATTTGATTGGATGTATAAAAACAGCCAGTGCATTTTGAAATGGAACTGGCAGCAGACTAGGGGGACATTTGAGGGGGAGGAGTTAATGGATGTTACGCCCAAGCCGACTAAATTATTTAATTTAAGGCCGTGTTCAGACTTGACTTCTTTTTCGAAGCAGCTAGCATCTGTTTTACATTATAATCCTGTTTGCTTTTAGTCCTGAGTGCTTTTTTGAACGCCAGCGCCGGCGTCTTTTTCTGCAGCTCAGAGCGTCTTCTGGGGTAGAAAAATGTTCAACTTTACAAAATAAACACCCTATGTCAAGCTCCTTTTTCACAGCTAACCAATGACAGAGACCTGTCGTTTCTATAACAACATGCGAGGAACGTGATTGGTCGAGAAGGCTCAAGATTGAAAAAATAAAATAGCGGCCAAAACGTACGGTGGAGCATAGTTTTGTATAAATATAAGTTGTAATTAATAATTGTCACTTTCATCAACTTCTGATTCCATTTCTAGCAAGAAATAAGTACTGTAGGTTTTAAATATGTTATTGGTTATTGCAAAGACGCTCACTCTTCTTATAATTCAAATAGACTTCCATTACGCTGGCTATCTGATTCTCTGGGCTGTCTTCGTGCACAGACGCTGACGATGAAGTCATGGCGTTCATCTGCTATTTGTAACCAAATACTATTTATTTAATAAAAAAGCGCCTTTGACAACTTTTCTTGTCAAAAAAGACGTGACGTGTGTTTATGGCCTAAGATGGATAGTCACTAGAGGGCGGAAGTGCATTTATAGATTTTAACTGAGGTTAATAAGGGCAAATGAATTTAAAAAAAGAGAATGACACACATTGATAAACTATTTACAATAAACGTTTCAATATTTCATGAAAAAATAAGCAGTGTCATTTTTTATTTCACTGGGACTTTAATAATCATAATACTGAGCAGCTAAATGTTCACCTAACAACACACCACCCGTCATCTCAAACAGTAGGCGTCAATGAGCTCTTCATGCAAATTTCTCGGTCGAATTAAACATTATTTTCTTGCTCTGGAGACCCAATAAAAATGATTTGCTTGAGTAACTTACATGCGCAGACGCAAACGGTGCAGGGCACACACTTTGCATTGACTTTGTATGTAATTTACTTGTGCGAATCGCTTAATTCGTTTTGGTGTGGGCATTGCACACATGTGTAAACGGGCCAGAGACACAGACAGAAAAGCTTCTATACACACAAAACAGAAACAGGTTTCCATGTGGTGCTGTCTGTGTTTCTAAAGGAAATCATCTGTGCTCATGTTTATAAACATCTATTTAACTTGATGTTCGGTTCTAGTTCAGATCCAGAGAAATGTATAACATTTCACTAAAATCACTATTATTGGAGCTAACCGTGATCATCGTGCCATCAAATAGACATAAGTTAAGATCATTTGAAGCAAATACAAGAAAATTTCTGTTTTTAGGTCTCCCTTTCCAGGTCAGTTCTGTGTTTATTTACAGTCAATAAACTGATTAAATGGAACAGTTTGGCCTATACAGTATGAACCTATGACTCATCAAAAGTGTATGAAGTGTATGTGCATTGTCAACGATTGCAAATATTTTTGCCGACTGCATGTTGTGTTAAAATGTTGAAAATGTTGAAAAACATGAAGAATAACAAGAAACAAAAGAGAAGAGCATGATGAAATATAGAACTATGGTATAATAAACACGTTATTATAAATTCCGAGTGAGACCCCTTAAATACATTTATTTGTAAACTCAGCCCAGGTGAAAAGGTGTACTAAAATATACTTCAATATATGTATCTAAGTGTGTTCAATTGTACTTTTTTAAGACACCATGGATACAAATAGTAAAGACTTTTTTAAGGATGCACCCATATGTACATTTTGGACGATAATGATAACCGATAATTCTTTAACATTGGAATCTGATAACCGATACATTGGCCGATATACATTATCTAAATGTAAATATAAAATTCCATTAGACTGAAACAAATGGCAAAAAGTGGACAATAGCTTTTATTTGTATTATTGCTCCTGTATGACATATTGCTTATTGCTCCCTAAACTCTTCGTAAGTCGCTTTGGATAAAAGCATCTGCTAAAAGACTAAATGTAAATTTGAAAACATTGACTGCAGAAAACTAGGTACTTCTTAAGTTCTACTTAAAACTAGTTAACAATTAATCTTCAGGTATATTTTTTTATTTAATAAACAATTTATAGATGTTCTTCCATAGCAACCCAGATAATTGTTCTTAATAGCCACATCCACATGTCTAACGGGTCTCAAGACAGAAAGCATACAGACAGCAGTCTGATTCAAACAATATTGCAATATTCAATATTCATAAATACTGTATTTATATTCTGTTCCTATATCAACAATGTTTTGCTGATAGCATTAAGTGAATGGTCACGACCGAAGTGTAATTAAATACAATGTATTTTGTAAAGGTTGGGGTGTGGTGGGGGTTATATGTACCAAAAGAAACTGTACAGCCAAAAGCCATTTGCTGTTTTTTGTATTTTTGTCCCGTATTTAAAATACAGTATACTAGGTTTATAAATACGTATATTAAGACTTCTGATGCAAACAAAAGGCAAACAAACTACTTGGATAACAATAAATCACCAACAAAAACGCAATGATTTTGTGTGTGTCTGATCATGACTGTGTTAAGCAGAAGGATGACTGTGTTTGTGAAGCGGGTCACATGAGCTCCATGTGTGTAGGAAGTGGTGAAGTGATGTGGGATATGAGTGGACACGGAGCCCCGAGGGTCATCTGTAAATGTGTGTGTTTGTGTGTGTGTGTGTGTGTTAATGAGGGGTTAAACACTCATCAAAGCACCTCCACAGCTCTCAAACAGGTCTTATGTAGACTTCAAATCCTCAATGCATGTCTGTCTATACATAAAAAGGTTTATTAAGTAGTGATGTGACTATTGTATAGTCTATACTGTTATCTGTTCATAACCTCCTGTACACTAATGTTCACAGTATATAGCCTTCTGTATATATTGTTCATAGTACATACCGATTGTCATATTTTCATAGTACATGCCCATCGTAAATTATTTTCCTAATATTGTATTCTGTATTTATTCACACTGTATATTTGCACTTGCTAATTGCACTTCTGGTTAGACCTAAACTACATTTCGTTACACTGTACTTGTATATGTGTAATGACAATAAAGTTGAATCTAATCTAATCTAATCTAATGTGACCTGAAGCATATAGTGGCAGAATCTGATATTTAATTTACAGTCATAAGGAGTGGAATTTTAGACCAAAGAGATTTCATAAGGGTTGAGGCTACCAGATGCTAAAATAAAAAACAAGTGATCAATAAAAGATTTAGTCTCTTTGTTATGAATGATGTGGACAAAAACTTACTTAACATAAGAAACTGCGTGGTTAAACATATCTGAACTGCACTGATAGCTTTTTTAAAAGGCAGCTGTCTTCTGTGGTGTTACTGATTGAAAAACACTAGCGAGACAGAAACTCTAACTAACTCTAATCCACACTGAAACCTTATAACTAATCTAAAACCCAAATATCTCAAAAATTCTGTATTATACATTTTAAACTAGTTTTTAAGTCTCAAGCATATCTACTTTAACGTTTCTTTCTACTTCTGCTGTCTTGTCACAGTGCATACTGAGGAGCTGTTTCTGTAAATGCAATGCAGTCTTTCAATACACCCAAATGAAGGCTTTAAGCGACAACTCTAGATGAGAAGACTGCTCTTTGATTTAATGGGTTATAGGTAGGAAGTGCATTACATTTTGGAACATCTTATTTGTCCCATTTCTGTTCTCAGAGATTTTCCAGCAGTGATTTCTCTTATTTACACATGAAAAGCAACTAATTGTGTATGAGAGTCTTTTCCTCCATGCAGACACACACAAACATGAACAACGAGAGAGCGAGAGAGAGAGAGAGAGAGAGAGAGAGAGAGGGTATACCGTGGTCCGGTGGCCCCCTCTCCTGAGTCTTGGCTCCCTGCTTCACTTGGAGTGCCTACAGATTTGGCCGTGGGAGACATGGGTGCCGTAACTAAAGACGGAGAAATAAACTTGTCAAACAACATATCAAAAAGGCGTATGGATGTATAAAGTCTGTTGTCATCAAGTTCAGACAGATTTATAACTTAATAGTGTTTTATAGATGATGTAATGATATTGTATGTTCTATTTTATGAAATTTCATGTGGATTGCTAACCATATGTAAAATGCCATCAATGTGGAATTATTATTATTTTGTAATCATAATTTTTTAGATGAACAGTTATCTAGCTGGATAAAATGTTAGCCTATTTAATCATCTTACAATTAATGATATTAAAAGAAGTGTTTGTGTGCTCAACTACATTTTCAGTAGAGCACAGTTCACATCAAAATCTACCGTGGAGCATGTGTGCCCCCTTGTGTTTGATCAGTGAAGTACACAACACTGGGTTTCTACATTTGTAAGTACCACTTTGGAGTCATTTTAGGGACAGTTGAAATACACAGACTTTTGCCTTCTAAGACAATGCATCATAATCAGTAAAGAACCACACACAAGCAGAAACTCATTGTTTAATGTGACATTTATATCCTGCTAAATGTAATAGAAAATAATAATAATAGCACGCAATGTATTATAGAACGACATGAAAAAAAAAAGTGGAAAATATACGTAGGCTAGATCTTGAAGAATTTACATGATAAGAAAATGATTATGATGTTATAATATATTCCTGAAATACAGTAAAGATAGCCAATAAGAATGGAGTAGCAAATTTGAGAAATATTCTATTTTGATCCGCAACAGATGCATCAGATGTTCTGCAGGAGTGTTTGTGACCTACCGGCAGGCACATCCGATGTGATGCCCATACTCTGTAACAGAGCATCAGCTTCTCTGCGCTTCTTTTCCAGGTCCGAATCATCCTGCACGGGAACAGCCTCCTTCTTCAGCTCAGCCTGACACACACAAATCACAGTTAAAACAACACAACTGCAAGGGAAGACAAAAATCCTTTAAAACCAGCAATCAAACTATATGCACTTCACTCAGATCTGATGAGCATCATATACTGGAAAGTACGTTTACATAAAAAAATTGTCCTGTGCATATTAATTATATATATATATGCATATATTTAAGAAAAAAATATAAAAATAGTGATATATAAATATATAAATGCAAATGTTTCCTAAATATATAATTCTATTTGTTTTTAAATAAATATGCACAGCACACCGACACGTATTATGTCAACACATAAACATTTATTCTGGATGCGATTGATAATGATTAATCGTTTAACAGTCCTAATCTTTCTCTTTTCTACATTTCACTTCGGCTGTAGTTTGTGAATTCTGGCTCATATTCTACACTTGCCAGTTGTAAACCTCATATAAATAAAAACTGACAATAGATTATTTGGTTTAATCTCCTGATATTTCATTTTTAAGCATATTAGTCAAATCCCTGAAACTAAAATCACTGTGCTTATATTATTTGCATAAAGCCAACAAAATCTGTTTCTATTCTGAATCTAGTAGATTCAATGCGTAAATCTAATTACGCGTTATTTCTAATTTCAATTTTAATTTGCACAACTTTGTTATTACCAGGCTGTGATTGCATTAAAAAAGTAAATGACACTAAAACAGTATATTCCCTCGGAATGGAAAATATACACATGATAAAAAAATTGATGATTGTTTTGACCGTGTATTTAAAGCATTTACCTCTTTCTTCTTCCGCTCCTCCTCTTTTCTCTTTTTGTCCTCTCTGATTTGAGCCAGACGCTGTTTCTTTCGCTCAAGCTCAGCTTTCAGCTCGCTTTTATCCGACATGATGCTAAAAACAAACAAAACACAGGATTCAGGAGGCTGTTTTGTATATTTGGTACATTCCCTTCAGTAACAGCGCTCTGCAGATGATTGTTAATTTAGATGTTTATGAACTCTGATACTGTATCATTCATCATTGTTATTATCCAATAGGTTTGCTTAAGTGACCACACTGAATAGTTAAATGTACACGACAAAGACTGAAAAAATCTGAGATACATTTATAGTCTTTACAAAACAGCCAATTTAGACCTGCCTATGACCACATATCGGTTACATTGTGCTATGACAAAAAGTTGGCCATATATGACATAATATATATGATATATGAAAAGAGTATATCGCTTCTGTCCTTCGTTTTTTGTCTTTTTTTATGCCATAAATGTATTAGTCACCCTTTATGTTTGTCACTGGGTTTTTGCAAATAACTAAAAGGGAAGTATTAAAAAGTGCTTGTCAACATTGACAACACAGTAGAGTATTTTTTCCATTTCCTGAAAAATAGCCAATTTGGACATACAAGGTTTTAGAAGGACAGCGATGATACATAAACATAACAATGCATTTTAAAAAAGAGGGATGGCTATCAATAAGATTTATTGATAAAACCACCAGTGTAGCATTGGAGCAAAACCTTTTAAACGATAAAGAAAGATCAATTTAATATGTGCTAATTATATTTGTAAAGAACTCCAGTTGCTTAACATTTATAGCAAAATCTTTGTCTATTTTTACAAGATATTTACGCATTACTATTTCTATTGACAGTCAGAGCAGTGTGTTAAGAAGTTTTAGGCACTAAGCTTCACGTCATGTCCATTGTAGTAAAATCAATGTAAGAGAGGGCCTTAAGTGGCTTATTTCCTTAGTTACATCCTCAGCAAACAGTTAAACATATCCAGAGAGAAACAAACAGAGACCCCCTCCACCTGCTCTCTAGACCCCTGTCCGTCTGCCCACCGTCTCGTCCACTTCAGACAGATTAACTGGATCACTTCAAGAGTCACATTGGTCTCTCTGCAGACCACTCAAATCTGTTCTTTGTGTGTCGCCCGCACCTGACTCTCTCCACAGAGCAAAGCAGTAAGACAGCTCTCTAAACCTCTTAAATGAACAGCTTACAGTCAGTGTACAGTGTACTCGAAAACAAAGAACACCAATAACCTGGTCAACATTTACACAGAGTAAAGAACCACATTTTCATTCACTTCATCTTTTGCTTCCATCTGCTTCAGTCCTGATAGATCACACTGACTCAAGCATGTGATGTCATGAGTTTACAGCATAATATAACCACTGTATTCACAAGAGACCTTCGCTTGAAGATATACACGTCTTTACAGATAACAGTAAGTCAGAAGAAAAACTATTTGTGCTTCCAAAACTTACAAGAGCAACATAAGAAACTATCTCAATGATCTTTGTAGACTTAAAGTAAATGCAGAAAGGAAGTCAGCTTTTTTTGCATAGATGCACACTTTCTACTGGTTTCTTCACTGTTAAAACCTTTATTTACTCTGTCTGAACCAACTGGAAATTTTAGGCTGATACACTTATGCAGAATAACCACAGGTGCAGTTCATCACAGAAAGTTTAGGAAGGGTCTTCATTCAGCCTTTATTCTTAACCTGACCTAACAAACATTATGTTTTGCTTGAAACTTATGCTACTAATGTTATTTAATAAATGCTACTTGCTTTGAAATATTTTACCTGATACCACTGCAGTATTTGTTATTTAATAACAATTTCGGAAACTCACACAAATGTACACACGCAACTAGCTAAGCTAGTTAAAAAAATTAAACTCAATTTATAAAATCATACGTTCAAATGAGATCGTCTCGTGGGAACATTAGCTGTTGGTTTCTCCTTTTGAGAATTAGTGACAAAACTCACATATACACAAAGAACAACGAGAGCAACTTTAATTTTTAAGAAAAAAGCCAAATTTGACATGTTCAGTGCAGGCAGGAAAACATTTATACGACAGTCAAGCCAAACTAGTGACGGTGTTTATGTCAGATTTACTTCTGCCCTCTCACGGTAGAATCATACTACACACCCTGACAACACACACATTATTCAAAGATCATCTTTAAAGAGCCACACTGAATGATAAACCGCCGACCTTTATTATTAATAGACGTGTAAAGTGTTCTCATTCACGATAAAGTATGTTTTAACAGACCTGAGGGTGTGTAACTGTCTGCTGAATCCGCTGCTTTTGTTACCACTATTCCACTTCCGGGTGCGCAGCCGCAGAGACACGCCTGACGGGTGCCGGAGAGGATCAAACTGACGCAGCGTCTAAAATGCTAGAGCGTTTTGCGTTTTTTACTTACTCAAAAATATTACTAGTAATCAAATGTTTAAATGCAAAAATAAAATTCCAAAAAGGGTAGATATTGTAGTACAATTTAAAATCAATCACAGTTACATGGATTGGACATGATGGACATGTTTTCAGCATCAATAAATGTTTGAAGCCTTTTGCAAAAGCTGTGTATAAGAATACTAGTTTTGAAAAGCAGACATGATATTGAGTTGCCTTGTTTGTGCTATTATTGTGCCTTTATGCATTTAAGGAGATGTTCATTTAGCAGGTTTTCATATGAAGCTCATGTGTTTGAAAGCGCTGTTGTAGACAGATGTGTTTAAGAAAAATATATTTAAGTCAAATATTTTAACTTAGTTTATTTCAAGTGTTTTTTTTTTGGGGGGGGGGGGCAAGGAATCAGAGTATCCATAATCATAGTTTTTCATAATTATTGGCAAAATATATATATATATTCTGATACCCCTAACCTGTATCCAAACCACTACATATCCAAGCATTTATATTATAAGCACAATAAATATGAAGAAATAGATTCTTATGTCTCAAAGATGGTAAGTAGCATTAAGACAAAAAGTACTTCACAACAGTCCACAATCTATGATGATGATCTTTTTAGTAGGTTTTCCTGTCTTAGTTCCCAGGCCTCCTATCTTTTTCAAAACATCTATTCCATCTTTGACAAAGCCAAAGGCAACATGTTTAAAATCTAAATGCTCTGCTTTTCTGAGAGTAACGAAGAACTGAGACGTGTTGGTATCTCTTCCACGATTGGCCATGGACAGAAGCCCTGGTCCTGTGTGCTTCACGACAAAGTTCTCATCTTCAAAGTTCACACCATAGATGGATTTCCCCCCCGTTCCATCATGGTTGGTGATATCACCCCCCTAAGAAAGCAGAACATTAAGGCACATTTTATTGTAAAAGTATTAATATGCGTAAACATTCTAAGTTACAGTGTATTTTTACCTGACACATAAAGTCAGGAACAATCCTGTGGAAAACCGAGTTGTGGAAACCAAAGCCCTTTTCTCCAGTGCACAGAGCTCTGAAGTTTTCGGATGTTTTTGGAACAATATGAGAGAAAAGCTCCATTGTGATCCGTCCGAATGGCTCATCATCTACAGCGATGGTAAAGTACACCACAGGGTTGGTCTCTCTTGAATGTCCCTCAGCTATGGACATCTGTGAGAAGTCTGCCTGCGACATTCGACTCTGGCAGTCTGTGAAAGTTTGTGCGAAGGAGTTGGACTGATCTTGAGTTCTAAACTTCGCTGCAAATTGTTCTACTTTAGCATCTCCATCTGTTTGTCGGGAATATATTTACATGCATGTCATAGATAACTCTCAAACAAGACCAATGACAAACAAGACATTTAAAACCATCGCGAGGACTATAAAATATAACTTGATACATTTCAGACAAATTAGTAAATGTCTTATTTAAAATGAACTCAAATCTGAAATGGTTCTTCTTTAACTGGACTTTTTTACCGTTCTTTTTGGCTGTGAGTATTAATGTATTGTTTGCATTCGTTGTTTTATGTTTTTAAGTTTACCTATGATTATGATTACCTTTCAAGGGACCGCAGATGAAAACTTACCATTGGCTAAATTGGTAAAATGCATAAAATGGATACATTTATGTTAAAATTGTACATGGTCCCTTTTCAAAAAAAATTTAATAATAATTTTCTTGCGGAAAAAAGTGTGGTTTATACCTGCATAGTCAGTAGCCGTCCACACCAGTGCACTGGCGCAGGTGTTCATGGGTTTCAGCCCAATGGTTTTGGTAATGATGTGATTGGCACACACTGTGAGAACCTGATATCTTCTCATGAGTACACGGTAGGACTTCTTTTCTCGGTGGAAGAGGATTTTGATGTCTCCCACTCCACGCTCCTTCCACTGGCTGAGATCATGGTCAAACCAGTAGAGTTTGGTCCTCCCTTTGAACAGGACCTCCTCATCCTCTTCCCCAGACTTCACCTCCAGGTGGAGGAGCTAAATTGAGTCATCACACAAATTAAACAGCACAAGCGTTGATTTAGCTCTATTACTATTTGAAATACAAGAAACAATTCTGGAAGATATAGGAAATGTACCTTTGGCAAGGACACTTTTTCCTCAATACTCTCCTTTGCTTTATCGAGTCTTCCCTCTCTACTTTCAAACACATTTGTCCGAGTAAAAATAGAATCTACAGAAATGAAAACATTTGAAAGTACATTTTGACTTGATGAAAAGTCAGGTATGACTAAACGTCAGAAAAAGAAGCGTTGGGCCCACAAATAAAAAATCTTAAGGCTAACGCACACTGATCGAACAAACTCTCTGTTCTAGTCTGTGTGAATTAGCCTTTAGTTTATTTAATTTGTTAATCTGCGAAATCCATACGCTTACTTTTTCATGTGAAATTAACTTAAAATGTGACCCTGGATCACAAACCAGTCTTAAGTAGCACGGGAACATTTTTAGTAAAAGACAAAAATACATTGTATGGGTCAAAATTATGAATTTTTCTTTTATGTCAAAAAACATGAGGATATTAAGTAAAGATCATGTTCCATGAAGCCCCTGATTAAAAACTTCAAAGGCGTTTTAAACGGTTGTATCTCAGACAGAAATTGTCCTATTCTAACAACTCATACATCAATATACATCTTATTTAATCAGCTTTCAGATTATGTAAAAATCTCAATTTCGAGATGCAATGGAATATCCCCTTAATCCTTAAAGAATAAGAAGTGACGAGTCATTAAGGGCCAGATTTACTAGCTAGCGGCAGTGCAAACGCCTCCTTCAGCGTAAAAAAATACTGTCAGTATTTACTAAAGACATGCAATGAAAAATAAATTTTGCCATTTCCACCAATGTTTTTAAAAGTCTGCCATTTTACCTCTTTTGCATATTTCTTCAATCGCCTCTGTACAGATATCCTGCGGTTTATCTTTGAGGTGACAGACAGTCGTTCTCACATCATCAGACAAGGGGAAATAACTGACAGTAATGTTTGGTGAGTCTGAAGGTTCATGAGAGAAACACTGGAAACTCTACAGGAATAAACAAACAGAAATGACACATGGATAGAAACGTCACGTCACCCTGCACTAATATTTTAGTTATGGTCTGAACTAGCACTTTAATAGTATTTTATTTGGATGTACTGCATGTGTACTTTTGCTTTGGCATTCTTGTAAAAATCTAATGATGTTTTATTAGTTTTAGAGCTAATAATCATTATCCAGCTAGTCTGGAAATTGCCATCAAAACATGTTGCACCAAAAAAAGAAAATGGTTTTCCAACAATTCAACATAGTTTTTCAACATAGTGATTTACGTACAAAGCTGTGGTGATAAAAGGGATTGGTTAACCCCAAAATAAAGATTCTATCACCATTTCAAACCCTTTATGCCTTTCTTCTGAGAAACACAAAAGAAGATATTCTGAAAAAGTATAATGTGGGATTTTGTTCTGGAAGTTAATGGGGTTCAATGTTTTTTGGTTACTAACGTTTTTCAAAACGCGTTTTTTGTGTGTTCTGCAGCATGATATGAGGGTAAATAAATGACAAGAAAAGGTCATTTTATTGGGTGTTCATTTGGGATAGTTCACACAAAAAATTACATTCTGTCATCATATACTCAGTAACCAAACAGATCTCATCCCACATTGACTCCCACAGTATTTCTTGTCCTACTACGCCAGTAAATGGGGTATGAGATTTCTTTGGTTACTGACATTCTTCCAAATATCTGCCTTTGTGTATAGCAGAACAAATAAATGTAAACAGGATTGGAATAATCTGAGGGTAAGTAAATGATTAACATTTACACATTTGGCAGACGCTTTTATCCAAAGCGACTTACATTACATTAACCTATACAATTATACTTGTATGTGCAATTCCCAGGGAACCCACATCTTTGCGTTGTTAACGCAATGCTCTTACCACTGAGCTACAGTAAAGCTGAATGATGACAAATGATGACAGAATATTTTCACTTTTTCATCCTCATATGTGAACAGGTTAACTGGCATTGGAATACCGCCAATACTTGTAATAGCGATTGGTTAACCATAATCCACTTAAATGTCTCCCAAACACTTTATGAAAAATCTGTTCGTCATGATCAGTTTTAAATTGAGTGTGTACATGAGATTTCAGTGGTGTGGTTGAAAGATAATCATCGTAGTTTTTCCTCACGCAGAACTATTGTACAGTATATTGTGCACAAATCATAAGATCTACATTTATGTTATTTTTAGCATATGAGATGACATGAGAATTCAAAAATATCACAGGATCTTTGGGAGAACTCACAGCGTCCGAGGTTGAGATAGAGCACAGAACACAAACCCTTCTGCTGCTGTTCTATGTCTGTAAGATTACATTTTTCACCTGAAGAAAATGAATATGATCGTCCGCCTGTAAAAGCAGCTCCAGCTCAGCATCTCTCCCCTTCAGATCATCAATCTCCAGCTCCAGATGCTCCAAGACTCCTTCAGCACGACTCACTGCAGCCTTCTCCTGATCTCTGATCAGCTGTATCACCTCAGGGCGGCATCTCTCAATGGATGAGATTAGTTCTGTAAACATCCTCTCACAATCCTCCAGTGCCGTCTGTGCAGAGCGCTGTTGGGACACACATCACACTCAGAACCTACTGCTGCCGTACACACCGCTACAGTAATGAGTCTGAAACTTCTCAAAACTCACTTTATGAGACTTCAGATTGTCTTTCAACTCCTGAACATCTTTTTCTCTTTGCTGGATTCTCCGCTGGAACTTTTTCTGTGTCTCCTGCAATATCACCTGTATAAAAATCATAGGAATCAGAATCACATTTAAAATATGCTTCTTCAATTACTGCATATTACAGATATTCTCAAAATCCTGTTTACAATGCGTTGTTGTTGTGCGTTGTTGCAAAGTGAAGTTGAACAAAAAGTGATGATTACAGTCTTATATGTTTCATAGGGAGATGCTGATTTTCAGTCCATACCTGTTTTTCTGTCCTCTCAGCTACAGCTGCAACAGTATCGTGGGTTTTGTGATTGTCCATCATACACAGGTAACAAATGCATTGCTGGTCAGTACGGCAGTAGATTTCCAGCTCTTTATTATGTTTTAGGCAGATCATCTTCTGTAATCTCGCAGTGGCATCCATCAGCTTGTGTCTCTTTCCTTTAAAGAGACTCTCATGTTGTTCAAGGTGATTTTTACAGAAGGAGTTCAGACACATCAAACAGGACTTGACAGCCTTGTATTTTCTGCCAATACAGACATCACACTCCACGTCCTCAGCTTCAGCGTAACAATGAGCGGAAACATCAGCTTGGTGTGATTTCTTCTGCAGTTTCTCCACCACTATAGTCAGCATGGAGTTTCTATTCAGGGCAGGTCTCGGAGTGAAAGTCTGTTTGCACTCTGGGCAGCTGTAGATTCCTTTCAGTTCATCTTGATTCCAGCAGTCTGTAATACAGGTTATACAGTAACTGTGTCCACAGGGAACGGTCACTGGATCCTTCAGTAGATCCAGACACACTTGACAGCTGAACTGCTTTTGAGAAACTGTCTTCTGCCATTTTACCGAAAGCACACACAGACAGAGAGGCACATTCCTGTGACACGTCGACAACACTTCAGTTTCTATGAAAGGAATATCACATTTCCTGGTTCTTGTTTGAGAGACGTCTGCAAGCTGATTTTTGATGCAGACTTCCCATTGAGAAAAGTCAATGGAAAGTCTCAATCTCACAAACAGACTAAGATAATTCATTTTTTTCTAGTCAAAGTGCAGTAATCCATGGTATTTTAGCGGACTGATTACCAGTTTTTTATGATTTTGCTTTTTTGGGTACAGCTGCTTTGGTACAATACAAATAAAAATCTCCTCTTTGCCCCGCCTCTCTGAAACGCGCTGATTTTTTCAAAACTCTTCGCTCTGAAACGCAAGGTGCGCTATGATTGGCCAGTTAACCAGTGCGTAGTGATTGGTCGAATACTGCAAGCGTGTGACGGAGATGTGAGGTTTATTACCATATTTGGAATGTCAGGCAGATTTGTGGGGTTGTGTTACGCGAGGCGTTTCAGGCAGGTCAGGCCCGCTCGAACGCTTGGGCCAAAACAACATGAAAGTATTGTTTGTATATCGTTAATCGTAAATGAAAAATGTGACAGGTCATATTAAATTGCGCTTTAATGTCACGCAAGTTTGCGGCTTCGTGAAATTCGTACTCTTCAGAAATTGAATTCAAGGAGATCATGAGAGAGAGAGAGGGAGAGAGGGAGAGAGAGAGAGGGAGAGAGAGAGAGAGAGAGAGAGAGAGAGAGAGAGGGAGAGAGAGAGAGAAAAAGAGAGAGAGAGAGAGAGAGAGAGAGAGAGAGAGAGAGAGAGAGAGAGAGAGAGAGAGAGAGAGGGAGAGATAGGGGGAGAGGGAGAGAGAGAGAGAGAGAGAGAGAGAGAGAGAGGGAGAGATAGGGGGAGAGAGGAGAGAGAGAGAGAGAGAGAGAGAGAGAGAGAGGGAGAGAGAGAGAGAGAGAGGGAGAGATAGGGGGAGAGGGAGAGAGAGAGAGAGAGAGAGAGAGAGAGAGAGAGAGAGAGGGGGAGAGGGGGAGGGAGAGAGAGAGAGAGAGAGAGAGAGAGAGAGGGAGAGGGAGAGAGAGAGAGAGAGAGAGAAAAAGAGAGAGAGAGAGAGAGAGAGAGAGAGAGAGAGAGAGAGAGAGTACCCTTCAGAAACGGTCACACCTGTGAAATCTAAAAAGTACGCAGATCCATTGCCACTGGTGTAACCAATCAGCAGCGCCGCACAAAAGACACGTGATCAAACAATGCCGTAATACGGAAGTAAAACAGTGGACGCTCTTTGCGTTATTGAAACATCTTTTACGTGCAGTGTTATCATGAGTCAAATGTATTTAGAAAACCTTTTGATAAAAAGTAAAAGAAACTCCTGAGAAACGACTTGATTCTTCCGTGTTTGCTGTCTGTCGGTGTTTAGAGGTTTGTGGAGCAGTGTTTGAATGCGACAGGAGGGCCTGACGTCTCTCATAAACACGCGCTGCTGTTGTGTTTATCAGTCTTCGTGCGCACGCACCATGTAACGCAAGTTCTACGGAATTACTTACAAGATTAGATACTATCTCTAATGTCAGCAGTTACATTATTCGGAAACAACGAGGAACAAGAACACACAGTCGTGAAACCACCACATGACACTTCATGACAGCTTGTCTGGATTTTCTGGGAAAAAAACACTGCAAACATGAGGATTTTCAGGACGTTGATGAGCACCGCATCCATCTCCAAGCACATCGATTTTTACTCCAGATTTTCACCTTCTCCTCTCTCTATGAAACAGTTCATAGATTTTGGTAAGTCATTCAGTGATCAACACAGTTGGATAACAATTATTTAAATAAAAGAAAAAGTTAATGTTTTGAACCATAGGTGACTTCTCTATTCATCCCCAGGTTCAGAGAATGCCTGTGAGAAAACATCCTTCACGTTTCTGAGACAGGAGCTGCCCGTCCGGCTGGCAAATATCATGAAGGAAATCGATTTATTACCCGATAACCTGCTGAGAACCCCATCAGTGCGTCTGGTGCAGAGCTGGTCAGTGTCGGCATGTTCACGAACATAAACATTTAAACGCATACGTGAACCACGTTCTTCACTTGTGTCGCATCTCTCACAGGTACATGCAAAGTTTCCAGGATATTCTCGAGTTCAAGGACAGAGATATTGATGATGAAAAGGTCACAAATGAGTAAGAGAAGCAACACCACCCCTATTCCTACCCGTCCAAGCAAACACATACACGTCTCTCACTCATCCGTTTTTTTCAGCTTCACACAAGCTGTGATTAAGATCAGGAACCGACACAATGACGTGGTGCCCACCATGGCTCAAGGTGTGGTGGAGTTTAAAGAGACCTACGGTACCGACCCCATCACCAGCCAGAACATGCAGTATTTTCTGGATCGGTTCTACATGAGCAGGATTTCCATCCGAATGCTCCTCAACCAGCACAGTGAGACACATTTATCCTCTTCTACTGTGTTTTTAATAGCGTGTTGTTTCCACGGCAGTCAATGATGCCCCAAATTTCTGAACCTGAAATCAATACCCGATCACGTTTTAACCGCATGTTTGCTTGTGTGTTTTCAGCTCTTCTGTTTGGAGGAAATGTGCGTGTGAATCCCGCTCATCCCAAACAGATCGGCGGTATTGACCCCAGCTGTCACGTCACCGATGTGTTGAAAGGTAACGGTTTTCTTTCATTCCCTTTTTACATGTAGCTATAATAGCAGATAAGAGTTTTTATTAGTGCTGTTTTTTCTGTGGAAGACAAAAGATATTTTGAGAAATGTCTCGGTGGTTTCGTGTTCGTACGATGGTACTCAATTTTGCGTGAACTTCCCTCAAACATGCATTTCTACAGTGAATACACTGAAAACAAGTTTTTATATACAAAGAATATATTTCTCCTTGTTTTTTTTTTAGATGCCTATGAGAATGCCCGAAACTTGTGTGACAGGTATTATATGAACTCACCTGAGCTTGTACTGGAGGAATTCAATGGTAATCTTTGCACGTACAAGTGATCACGTCTGCGAAGTCATGTGACCTCAGCGATCCGTGTCACCGTTCTGTAGTTTGACTGTTGTTTCTTATATTTTGCAGTTAAAGGACCTGAGGAACCCATTACTGTAGTTTACGTGCCCTCTCATTTGTATCACATGGTATTTGAGCTCTTTAAGGTGGCGTACATCAATTCTCACTTCAGTTTTTTGAGAATTATATCACAGCACAGTAGTTGATTTCATGTAAACATTCTGTACAAAAATAGCGTGGTAAAGTAAACACTTTTTTAGTTTGAGTCATAAATGCAAGATTTTAAAGGAGTAGTTCACTTTCAAAATAAATGTTCATGTTAATCTACTCACCCCCATGTCATCCATCATGTTTATGTATTTGTTTCTTTAGTCGAAAAGAAATGGAGGTTTTTGATGAAAATATTCCAGGAGTTTTCTCCATATAGTGACTTCAATGGACTCCAAACTGTTGAAGGTCAAAATGACAGTTTCAGTGCAGCTTTAAATGATACCAGACGATGAAAAAAGGTCTTATCTAGTGAAACAATCCGTCATTTAAATAAAGAATTGTTTATGCTTTATAAACACAAATGCTCGCCGTGCTCTGTTCTGCGATATACGTTCATGACTTCAATTAATTCCGTTGAAAAAGTCACACTTGATGTAGGTGGAAGCACCGAGTCGGTTGAATTTGCAAGTTTTCAACGTAATTACAGGTGTTACTTAAGAAACAAATACATAAACATCTTTGATGACATGGAGTTGAGTAAATTATCGTGAGAATTAATTTTGAAAGTTAACTACTCCTTTAATGATGTGACGTGATATTAAATATGAATTTGTAGTAGCAGTGCTAAGATATACATTACATTTATGCATTTGGCTTTTATCCAAAGCCGCTTACATTGCATTTTACTGTACATTTGCTTCTGAGTATATAAACATACAATGTGATTCCTGCAGAATGCCATGCGCGCTACCATGGAACTTCACGAAGATGCCATGCACTATCCACCGGTACATGTGAGGGTCGCTCTCGGAGAAGAAGACATGACCGTTAAGGTATGGACAAACAGGTTCAGAAGTCTTCAAAGCTGAAAACAGCCGGTTGAATTCTTGGTGTTTACACAGCAGATGTTGCATAAGTCTTTTTGAGGAGGTACTCCCTCTGAGGAAATCAATATTTCATTCATTTAAGTGTACATTTGCATGTTTAAAGTAACTCTGAACCGGAAGTTGCAAAGTTTTTACTACTCCTGTATTTTAACATTTCCCTGTGGAATGGAATTTCTGAGAAAAAGTGTGGGCGTGGCTTTTGTATTTCTCTGCGATTTGATTGGATGTATAAAAATAGAACTGGCAGAAGACTGACAGTTGAAGGGGAGGAGTTAACGGATGCTCCACCCAAGCTGTCTTAAGTCATTGAAGACGAATAGTCAATACAGAAAGGAAGTGCATTTTCAGATCTTAACTGAAGATTAATACAGCACCCAAATTTTAAAAAGAGAATTGAGCCACATTGTAAAACTATAATAATAGGCATTGTCATTTTGTATTTCAATGGGACTTTAACTTCAAAAATATTCATTTTTATCCGCTTGAGGTGTTCGTAAGTAGTATTTTACCTAGCTGTTGTTATTTCTAAACATTTTTTTTGTAATTTAAACAATTTCGAAGTTGTATATGCACTGGTAGACACACAAACCCCTGCAAGACCCCAATTTTGAAATCCATGGCATAAGTCAAAGAAACCCACAGATAGTGAATACCCTCCTGATGCTCTAGATCAATAATTTAGATGGAGCCCAATATAATGTGATTCTCCATCACTGGCTCAAATCTGAGTGTGCTGTCGTCTCATAGGTCAGTGATCGTGGGGGAGGAGTTCCACTGAGGAAGATTGAAAGGTTGTTTACATACACCTACTCTACGGCCCCTCGTCCTCAGATGGACACGTCTCGAGCCACTCCTCTGGTCTGTATCACACACAAATAAGTGATTGGAATTGTCATAGCACTAAGATGTTAGTTGAAAGCAGTACCGTTAAAATTTTTGATTTTCAGTATCACCACATAAACACTATACACATCTTAAGTAAAAGTAGTTGGTTAAATGTAAGTTTGAGTAGAGCAGTTTTCTACTTATACAAATATTATGTTTTAATAATTGAAACAATCGTTTCTGATATATGTTGGGATATTTATAAAGAAGCAGTAAAAGTCAGTTATTGTGTGAGTGAGCTGAAGATTTTTGCTGTATTGTGATTGTGTGTTTTGTTCTCGGGCTCTTAGGCTGGTTATGGTTACGGGCTGCCCATCTCCAGACTTTACGCCAGGTATTTCCAAGGAGATCTCAAGCTCTACTCCATGGATGGATACGGTACTGATGCTGTCATATACATTCGAGTGAGTCATTCCATCTGTCTTTATGGAGAAATTCTGTTTTCAAATGCACAATAATGTAAAAAATAATAAGTCTTAGCACTGGCACCCACAACGCTGACAAAAAGGTTCACAGTTTGTGGACGATAGAAGATAAAAGCAATGTGGTTCTGTTAGTCTGAACACAGTATCTGTAATCAGATTTTAGGGTTTTCATTTTCTGGTTTTACCTCCGCAAAGAATTAATACGTTCATTTTAATATAAATCAAAAAGAAAATAAATTGTTACATTATAACCAAACACAGACAAGAAGTTATTTTCGCCCCAGGTGTACATGTCCGATGAAACATCCTTGAATTTGAGACTTGAATTAAATAACTGATCCATAAATAAATATACTAGCTCAGATGACTAGCTGTTTTGTCTCATGAAAATGGTTCATTTCCTCATTTCGTAAATATTCTAATATAATTGTTCATCTGTTTGAAGGCTTTGTCCACCGAGTCCATCGAAAGGCTTCCTGTGTACAATAAATCTGCATGGAAACACTATAAGAGCATCCACGAGGCGGATGACTGGTGTGTTCCCAGTAAAGAACCCAAGGACATGACGACCTTTCGCAGCTTCTAGTCTCCCGTACAGCTCAAAGATGCTTTGGGTTTGCTCTCTCCAGTTTCCCTTACAGCTTTTCCATCAATGCAGATCCAGAACTGACAGATTTCACCACCCGCTCATGATAAAGATCACCTACAGAAATGAGTAATAAGAGAGTCCGGGCTCTGAAAGATGTTGTCAGGGAATACGTCACACAGGGACATGCTACGTCTCAAGACGTGTGTTTGCAGGGATGTAAACTGCACTGGGTGGCAGTATTATACCGTAAGTTAGCACAGGCGTTGCTAGTGCCATGCTCGCAGTTACACTGTTTGGATGAGTTTTCCTATAAGAGTGTGCCAGTATAAGCTTTCTTGATGTATTTTCTTAATGTAAGATTATTATATATATATATAGGAAAGAAGTGAGTGTAATTTACTTGTCTGCCATGGAGAAGTGTTCTTTTTGCAGTGTTTCACATTGTTGACATACCGTCCCACGTATTACCTGTTCTGTTTCTTGGCTGAAGAAAGTATAAAATCGAGTTCATTCTTCTTCACAAATCCTTACACACTTTCTGAAATGTTATCTTGTTAAGCAATGTTTCGTGACATTAACTGACAAAAACACAGAACATGCATTTAAACAGAAATTGTGTGATGCTTTTGTTACCATTAATGTGAAACTCATCCTGAATGTGGATCATGAATTGATGTGTTAAAGGATTTAGAGTGCAGTGTCGCAGTGCCCTCTAGTGGAGAGTGGCTGCAATAACGTTTTCTAATGACATGACATTCAGACATTTGGGCCCAAGTCTGTCTTGAAGTGATACCTCCCCCAAAAAAGAAAATTCTACTCATCTTCGAGTTGTTCCAAATCTGTAGAAGTTTTTTTGAGCTTATGAACACAAAGATATTGCTTATGACCAAACATATCTTGCCCCCCGTTGACTCCCATAATAGGATCATTTTTTTTATTGTGTTTAACTCAAAAGACATTTTGAAGAATGTAGGACAGCAAACAGTTTTGGGGCACTTTTTCCTACTATGGGGTGCAAGATCTGTCTGGTTATAGACGTCCATCCAATATCTCTCTCTGTGTTCATCGGAACAAAGAAATGTATACAGATGTGGATCAACTCGAAGGTGAGCAAATGATGACAGAATTTTCATTTAGGGTGAATTAACCCTAAATTACTTTATTTTGGAATATTTTAGAAACTCGTAATTCAATATTTTGTTACAGAGTAAAAAGTATTTATTTTGCAGCTTATACATTTTGTGCCAGATAGAAAGTTTGATTTAAGTCTAAAAAATCAGCAATTTTACACAGTGGAAAAGTATTTTGTGATCACAGTACATAAAATCATGATGACAAACACAGATTGAGTCTGTTTTTAAAACAAATTTACAATCAGATCATAATCCTTTACTTTGACGTATTACACCATCAGAGAAATACGGTTCTGGTCACAGTTACTGATAAAACTATCCCAGCATATTTGTGATCAATCCTAACTGTCCGAATACAATCGATTTCAGACACGTGAATTCATTTCACCAGTTTTATTCTGCATTTTAGAATCAGCAAATCATTTTAACCAGTGAGCTATCCTACTTAGTAGAACGTGTACAAAAGTTAGATTCATGTTTTTCCTTAAAGATATTCTAATAGATGTATATAAAACATTTTATTTGTACATTTATAAACCGTGTCCCAACTAGTTTCGGTAAAAATATAGTGCTCATATAACTGTACAAAGTTCCAGCAAAATGATCCATTGGGCACCACAGGCCAAAATGACGTCTAAAATAAAATAGAAACTATTTTAAAAGCACTATCCATGCCTCCAAATTGGCGGCAAAGTTGTGAAAATTTGCGTCTGACTACATTTTTCCATAAAAAAGCACGTTTTTATAGCCCCTATAGTGGTTGTGTCATAAAATACAATTAAAACTAATAAATTTTTGGTCTGCTATGGATTGGACAGATGTAAAATCCAAACCATCTCATACGCTAGTCTAATAAACTAAAAAATAATAATAAAATAAAACTCTTACCCAGAAGGCAATTGGACCAAAGATGGACACGGTCAGTAAACATTGATCTTAGCAAACTCACAGGCGCTATCCAAACACATACGGTCAAAAACTTTGTGCTGGAATGAGAGTGGTTATAAAGACAGACATGTCAAACCCAAAAGCTGTTCAATAGTGGTCAGGACGCGTGTATTCAAACATAACTCACTAAGGGTTTCATAAGGAGCTTCATGAATGATTCTGATCAGGTTTTTGATCATTCACTGACCGCTGACTTAGTGTTTGTATTGGAAGTACAGTGTTCATTTAGTCGTCCCATGTCATCTATGGACGAAACGGGGCCGGAGTGTGTCATACAGTGATGTGAAGAGAGACAAATGGTGACATGCACTGATTCTGAATATCATCAACATAATGAGTCAGTGCTGGCGGGTAGTCGTGCGCTCCGTCTGGCCTCTTTATCTCGCTTCTCGCGCTGTTTATCCAGCTTCTCCTGAGCCTTCTTCATCTCCTTCAGTTTCTTCTTAATGGTGGCGCGATCATTCTGACTGGACACACCCAGAGCCTGCACAAGACATTTTCAAAAGTCACAATGACTGTAATATACACACACATGGATGTATACAATGCTATAGACGTAAGTCAAGTAAGTATTAAAAGCCACTTCACTACAGCTTTAAGTGTAAATAATCAATGTGATATTTACCTACTTGACACAATATTAAAAAAACACTAATGTAACTAAAGTATATACTGTAGTTTTTTAAAGGGATAGTGGCCCTTAATTTACTCACCCTCAGGCCGTCCGAGATGTAGGTGACATTTTTTCTTGAGTAGAACCATAAAGAAGATTGTTTGATAAATCCGCAGCCCTCTCTGCTTCATATAAAGAGTTCATAAAGCACGTAATTCCAAAAGGTGGCTCCTGGCAACATGTTGACGTTTTGTGAAGTGACTCGCTCAAAATTTATACGTCATTTTTAATAATATTAGCCATATTATACAGCCTCAACACTCCCTTTCTGCAGGTGGCGCTAAACGTACAAGACGCTGGTATGCCATCCGCAACCAAATACTACAAGAAGAAAATTGTGTGCAGATGCTGCTAATATTATTAAAAAAAATGACGTTCAGTTTTATGAAAATATCAAATGATTCGCTTCACAAAACGTCAACATGTGACCAGGAGCCGCTTTTTGAATTATGTGCTTTAGGAACTCTTAGACAGGTGGACCCCATAGACTCCCATCATATAAAGCAGAGAGGGCTGCGGCTTTACCAAACAATCTTACCTACATCTCGGACGGCTTGCGGGTGAGTAAATAAGCTTAAGCTTAGACATAATTGTAAGTGCAAAGCTCGGCCCACCTTGAGTCTGTCACTGTCCAGGTTCAGCAGCTGCTGTCCGTCGATGGACTGCGTGGTGAACTCTGGTGTGTACTGATCCATATTCATCCCCATCAGCCAATGACACACCTGCTGAGACGTCCAATCAGAGACCGGACGATTCTGCCACTGGTAGTCCTTTCCGGTAGAGCACGGCTCTTCATCCAGCATCTAACACACACAGATATGTCTGACTGTATCAATGAGGAACATCTCAGATTTCCGACTTCTTTAGACCAGGATAATGATGTTTGCTATTCCAACCCCATGCCATACACCCTAACCTCACATTAGTCTAGTTTTAACAGAAAATCATAATGTAAATAATTCAATTTAGACAACGTTTAACACCCATAAATTGTGAAATAAACCACAGTTAAGTCATTCAAAAAGAAAAAAACATGACGCACAAGAACAAACCTCTTTGGCATGTTAAAAACAAAACACACAAATACGAAGAAACTTCATGATTCGGTAACTGCCACCATAGATAATCTATTAACGGCCACGCATGTGCTTCAAACTAAAAATAACTACAAAACAGGATGGACGCGAGTAAAAGCAGCAGGACAGACTCCGCCCCGCACACGAGACAATACTTGACTTTCCAGATGACCTTTCCAGGACATTAAAGCCATGCAAACAACCGCCGGCGAGATGTTGACGTGCGATCTCCACTCACCTCGCTGGATGAGAAGGTTAATGTGTGCGAGCGACCCGACAGGCTGGGCTCCACCACCAGCCCAGACAATTCTGAACCCGGACTGCTGGGGTTCGAATCATCTAGCACTGACAAAGTCTGGAACGAGCACAGAAAGCAGCATTTATAATCCAGATACAACGGTTGGCGGAGCTATTCATGGCGGATAATCACCTTCAAGACATTATTAATCAGTGAAAGTGCTAAAGCATGCAGGTGCCGTTGATTCTAAATCCTACAACATGTGTGCCAACATACAGCACTGATCTCTGTGTGTGGAGGGATGTAATGGGGGGGAAACACTTCAATCAAAGATCTGGACACTTTGAGGGAATTTGTTCCACATACGGCACTGTCCATGCGGGGAATGGTTTTAAAGCACAGACAACGGATAACTTTACTGTGAACAAAACGGTGACTATACATTTTGATTCTTTAATGACTTTAATATTATCTACGTCATAGAATGAATACAGGGTGTGTAGTCGAGTCCAAGCTTTTGATTTATTATACTGTATGAACTAATTACATATATCCAGATATGTTGCAATCAATCAAAAATATATCCTAACACAGTGATCAGGACTTATATCCAGCGGCCATATCACCCTGCAGCCCAAGACTGGTTGGCCACTGGAGCTAAGCAGGGCTGACCTGCTGGATGGGAGACGTGCTGGGAAATCTAGGTTGCTGTTGGAAGACGTGTTAGGGAGGCCAGCTGGGGGTGCTCACCCTGTGGTCTGTGTGGGTCCGTATGCCCCAGTATAGTGACGGGGCCACAATACTGTCAATAAGCACAGTCCTTCGGATGAGAATTTTAACCGAGGTCCTGACCCTCCTTGGTCATTCAAAATTCAAAATTCATCCATTTATATACATAATGGCCTCCTAATCATCCTCATATGTACCGATTGGCTTCGTAACTCTATCTCCTCTCCACCAATGAACTGGTGTGTGGTGGGTGTTCTGGCGCAATATGGCTGCAGTCGCATCATCCAGGTGGATGCTGCACATTGGTTGTTCTTGAGCATATTCCCCCCTTCCATGTAAAGCGCTTTGAGTACCCAGAAATGCACTATATAAATGTTACGAATTATTATATCCGGCCGGCTGCACATTATCCTGCTCATGGTTTTTATGGTAATTTTAATATGGCTGTCTAGAAATGGTCTTTGGTGTATCTGGGAATGCCATGGATTGGTTCAGGTTTTTATTAGAAGATGTGAGGTCACAGACCTTATGATAGGCCTGTCTTAATGGGTGTTCCACAGGGTTCTGTTTTGGGTCCTTCTTGGTTTCTAACTCTGTCTGAGATGGCTAACAATACCGTTAGTACTTTAAATAATTCTAAGATACCAATTACACTTCTTGGCTTTTACACTTAATTACACTCCCAATTCATAGTGCAAGTACCATCATACTGTCAATTGATGCTTCTGTTTTGGACCCGTAAGAATCTCCGAGTCATTTGACCCTCATATTCAGATAATGATTAGGGCATCTGTCTTTCACCTCAGAAATAATGCGCAGTTATGGACAGTTTTACCTTTTTCTTCTGTTGAAAATTTAGTTTTGTGTTTTCCCACATTGACTTTTGTACTGCATTATTAATTTTTATTTCAAAATCGACTCTTGTCATACCCCAAAATTATGGAATTCTCTCACAGCTGACAATACAGAAGCAAAATCAAAGCAAACTTAAAGTAGCGTTTTTACTTCCGTCTCAAAACGTGTCATTTTAGAATTGTTCTTAATTTCCCTATTGCACTACATTTGTGTGTTTTACAGAGGTTGTATTTTTAACATCGATGTGTAAAATTCCTTTCTAGATTGTACTTTGAGATGCTGAATAAATGAAGTATTATAAAACAGCCACTGCTTTATGAACATCTTTCACAAAGGTTCTTTATTAATGTATCCTCTAATTAAAATGTATTTTTAGTTATTGACTGCAACTTTTAATGATAAATCCAACGATTTCATTCTTTTATACCGCTGAGTCAGAATTATACAGCAGAAGATACACACAAAATACAGACACCATGAACTGTTGTGTGTGACATTAGTGACCATGTGTGTTGTCAGCCAATCAGCCTCAACCAATAATCCACTGCTCTTGAATTACTTACTTGAATTATACGAGTTGTTATTACTGTCAGGTTCAAAGCCAAATTAATGAATTACTTTAAGGGAAATTAATACAGATTCAGTGGCATGCAGTTACCGACCACCCTGCTTGCTACAGTAGATATAAGTATCGGTCATTTAAAACTCATACTAGACGAACGCTTCAACAGACAAGCTACTCCAGAACTACAAAATAACAAAACACGACAGACTAAGACACCATCCACATACACCAATATATTCTAGTCCAAAGACACAATGACAGAAGATCCAAATCAAAGGTCCTCATCACACGTAACATCATGCATCTACTGCGCTACATTGATTACAGACACACACTGTGATTTTTCGTTTGTTAGTGCTACATTTAGTTCTTGTGAGCCTACAATTACTTTGTTAAAACAAATCTAGACATCTAGAATAGAAAATATACTGTACCAAATCTAAGGAGCGACTGAACAGAGAAGACCACGAGAGGTTTGTCTGTTTGGAAAGAGCGGTTAGTTAATCACAACACTGCCGTCCAAACATGCAGGACATTCCACACAGGAACAGGAAATGATGTCAGACATCAGCTGGAGTTTGTAGTTGACCCCGATGTCTGAGTGATGATAAATAACCATTTGGCTGCGTCTGTTTCCTGTTCGTCTGCTATTCTCGCCCTCTACTTCCTCACTTGTTTTGATCAGTGATCAGATCCATATGGATGGTGGCCTTCCGCCTCAGTATTACAACAGTCAAATACAATCTAAGAACTGGCATGAAAGCTCTCTAACGTTTAAGGCTTGAATACACTACACAACTTTTGTTCAGATTTTTTGTGCAGTCTGGACAAGTCCAAAACAGTCACCGAGTGCTCCAGTCTGCTGTTTTGGAGCAGAAAGAGTTTACATAATTCAGGCACAGTCTCCAATTTTTGAACGTCAGACTATCACTCCATCCAGCTGGAAGACAAAATATATTTGATGTTTTGAGCTGATTTTCGAAGACATACAGCATCATCCACCCAAGACCACATATAAATGGCATCTTCTGTACGTGGGGATCAAGATATCTCAGGGGTTACAGGCATGGGTGTTACTCTGGTTGCCAGATCTTACGAGAAAAACAGCGAACAGGAACACAGCCATAGTAAACTGAAACGAATGCTTTATATTGGAAAAAGGATCAAAATATCATGAGCTGCACTTTCCTAATAACTCAAACTTTATCACCTCATGAGTCAAGCACAGAAACTGTTAAAACACATGGCGACACGTTTGGTGTGCAGTTCCTCTGTTGGCAAGTGTATGACGTCCAGAGTTTTAAAAGTTGTGTAGTGCATTACAATAAATATCACCTTCGTTCAGGAACAACAAGGATTAAGAAATTAAAAGTAAGATTTAAATGACAAGCAAATATTTGTAAACACAATACTTCGATCAAAATAATGCCGTTACGTTCATAATTGTAATCGTGATTAAAACCCAGTACTGATCTCACCTTGTTTTTAGAGTTGTGTGATTGTTCACTGGCATCTGTAGCGGTGTACGGGAGACTGCTGGATGAAGATGAAGGATCTCTGTCTCGGTCTCTGTCCTTCTCTCCGAACCAGGAGAAAGGCATGCAGGTGGGGATGGAGCTCATGGAATCCGAGGGAGAGACTCGAACTCCTGGCTCCTCCAACAACTCCGCTGAACCTCTAGAGAACCAGACGAGAGTGAACACAAGATCAAAGAAAACCACTCTGGGTCGAGTTCAGATGTGTGAACAAACCTGCTGTCCAGCGACGCCCTCATCGATTCTTTGTTTTGTTTCTTCCCTTTCCCACCAGATTTCCTCAAGCCACTACCAGACACGAACACACACAGCAAACAGATTAGTAAAACAACACAAAACTTAAATCAACCTGTAACGTTTTTCATTCAAATTAGTTTAAAGTCCCCGTGAACCGGAAGTAGCGTTCGTTTTAACTTCCGTATTCTGACGCATTTCCGAGTCAATGGATTTTCAAATGAGAAAAAATACTGGGCGTGGCTTGGATGTATAAAAGCAGCTGTTGCATTTTGAACTGGGAGCAGACTTAAGGGCTCGGCGTTTTGTGGTTAAACAAAGCTCGAAAACATTGAGAAACTGTAAGTGTAACACCTCTATGTTTCTGGAGGCGGGGTTTACATGACGTATGCAAATTGCCTTTACGTTCAAAAAGCATTGATGCTGTTCAAATATTATTGTTTTATTTTTAACATTTCTTTTTTTCCTTGAAACTGCGTCTTAAAAACACGCCGCTCGTTTGCGATTTGCTTCAAAAGGCATGAGACACGAGCGTAAGGGTCATGCAAGTCTGTCAAACGCTTGTTTACATAGAAAAACAATGGGGAAAGAAGCGCATTGGAATGGAAAAATGCATTCTGTCTGAATGGCCCCAAACAGTTGAAGGGGAGGAGTTAAAGGATGCTCCGCCCAAGCCGTCTAACTGACATCATTTAAGATGGATAGTCTTAAGGGCGGAAGTGCATTTTCAGATTTTAACTGAGAATTATGAGGGCACATGGATGTAAAAAAAAAGAGAATGACCAACATTGGTAAGCTATTTGGAATAAACGCTGAAAGATTTCATGAATCGTCGTTTTTAATTTCACTGGGACTTTAAGGAAAACATATGATGCTAAGGTGGACGTACCCAAAATCTGGGAATCTGCGTTTGGGTTTTCCAGCGGCATCATTAGAATCCTCTAAAATAAAACATGGCATTGAATCAGTATCCGAAACATATTAAAGTCGTAAAACATGCATTAAAAACTTATTTCAAATATCGGACACATTTCAACTTAACCAGACACAGACCAGGTACGATTCATTAGAATAAAGTAAACTTTTGCTTCTGCTAATTCCCTTATTTTATCAAGTGGAATGGTGCTAACGTTACCTTTAAGCTCCTTGCCTTTGCCTTTGGACTCTCTCTTCTTTACGTTCCGAAGGAAACTGGAGGGGGAGGAGTCTTTGGGTGTTGAGAGGGCAGGGCTTTGTGCATCCTTCAGCAATGATTGGCTACTGCTGGCCACAGAAGACGTCACGCTTTCTTTTGAGGGACTGACAGGGGAGGATATGGCCACTGCCAGGGTCAAACTCTCCTGGAATGATCTCCTGCGAGATGGAGGAGTTTCAGCACTGACAGATTCACCATCCTGAATGAGAGAAATGCACATAGGCCGTCAAACAGCTGAGATTCATCCACACGTGATGACAGGCTTCAGCTCATCTTCAGCTCACCTGTGAACGTTCTCCCGGGGAACTGAGAGTTTCTTTTAGTTTACTGCGGGATGGCGGCTGACGCTTGGCTTTCTGGGCCAGCTGACCTTTGGCACGGTGGACACTGGTGTCCAAACGCTCCGTCTCAGGAACCGCCTCACTCCAGTCCACCCCTGAGATTTCAAACCCTTCTATTACATGTAAAAGTTAATAGGAATCAAAACAAACAACGTACAAATGCAAATATCTTTTATTGGAAAATCAAATAACATTTCATTAAACTTAGACAGTTGCCTTAAACTGATAGTTCACCAAAAACAATGGTCATCATTTACTCGCCCTTTTGTTATTTTCAAACCTGTGATTTTCTATCTTCGGCAGAGAACATAAGAAGATATTTTAAAGAATGTATGAAACTGGCCCCCATTCACTTGCATTGGTTTTCTGTCCATACAACAGAAGTGAATTGGGTGCAGTGCTGTTCGAACTTTCTTCAAAATATCTTCTTTTGTGTTCTCCGGAAGAAAGAAAGTCATAAATGTTTGAAATGACAAGAGGGAGAATAAATGATGACAACATTTTCATTTTTGGGTGAACTATCATTTTAATCTTTTAAACAACTGAGAAGACCACTCTTCACATCTCTCTCAGTTGAGCTAAACATAACTACATTCATGTCTACGATCATCTCTTCATAATGTTTACTGACCGTATCATTTACAGTTTAATAAATTTCAGACAATCTGAGGTCAACACAACCTCACAATCAATGACATCTTGGCATCAGATCATCATTAAAAAGCCATGAGACATAAAACATGAAGGTAAAACAGAACTTACCCAGAAGAAGTGAATCTGCAGACTTCCTGGCTGACAATGAAAGCTCATTATCACCATCACCAGATTCAAGCTTTGACAACTACGAACACACAGAGAATGATCATACGTCACAGAACATGAAAGCTTGATCTGTTTGTCTTTGGTGAAATGAGATGTGTTCTTACCCTCCGCTGCAGATCTTCTATCTGAGCTTTATATACGGCCTCTCTCTTCTCTGAAGCTTTCTTCAGCTCCTCCTCCCTCTGCTCGAAATCTGTCTCCCTGCAACACAAACGCACATTTAGAGGTCTGTTTACACGCGACCGTTTTCAACTGAAAACTTTTAATGCGTTTTGGCCGTTCATTTACACGACAACGCCATTTTGGGGGACTGAAAACACAAACTTTTAAAACGGCATTATCGTTTCCGTGTAAACTCTTAAGGCGGCGTTTTTCCGAACGATGACATCATACGCTTGCGTAACAAATAACAAAGTTTCATATCAAGAGACTTAACAGCTCACAGAAAAATATCAATTCTGTGGAATACTTTAGATGTTTTGAAGAACATACAAATATTCTACTCGAATGCAAAACTTGGCAATTAAAGCATGGCATAATAAAAGACCTCTGGTGTATTTTGAGCTGAAATTTCAGTTTCTGGACCCCTATGATTTATGTAGCTTTCCTGTAGCTCAGTGGTAAAAGCATTGCGTCAACAACGTAAGGTTGTGGGTTCGATCCCAGGGCATTGCACATACCTATGTATAAAAAATGTATTGGACATTGCAATGTAAGTCGCTTTGGAAAAAAGAGTCTGATACATTTAATTGTAAATATTACATTTGTGTAAAAGTAGAAAAAAACCTCTCCTTTAAAGTGTATTATAAAGACAGTGCAGATGTTTTTTTTAAGGCAGGGGTCAGTGCTGACATCATGGACTCACTTCTGCTGAAAGTCTTTGAGTAGTTTCTTGGCTTTGATGTATTTTTTTTCCAGCTCTTCATACTGGCTCTGTGTGTTGTTGAGTTTCTCATTGATGGTTTTACAGAGAGTCTGAGCCTCCAGCCAGTTCTTCTCCATCTGAGCGGTTCTCTCAGAGTTCTCCTGAATAGTCCGCTCTAACTGAGCCTCTCTCGCCCCCAACGCCGCCCGCTCCTCCTCCGACTCCCTCAACTTGAAACAAGACGATAGCATTTAACCGCTGTGCGCGTGATTGATTCGAACGTTGGATTAAAGTTCTTACCCGCTCTTTGAGTTCATCTACTTCAGCCTCTGCGATGCTGTGTTTCATCTGGAGCTGAAACAAAACATGCAAAATTAGCAAATGATGAATGCCAATCTTCGTAGCAACGTATTCAATTTCCAACTAAACTGAGAACTCGCTGCTACCTCTTTGAATCTGAAAGTTAGCTGAGTGGTGTCCATGTCTGACGGTAGGAACATGTCCTCGCTCTCAGGCAGGTCCTGCACTTCCGCATTCCTCTGGCTAAAACTCGAACCCAGGACACCCTCCTCCCCTCCTTCCTCCTCATCCTCGTAGTGCTCGTCCTGTGATGACATCATAGATACAAGCATGATGTAAGGCTAATTATAATTTGGTAACACTTCAGTATAGGGGGCAATTCTCACTATTAACTAGTTGTTATTAGCATTCCTATTATTGGCATATTGGCTGTTTATCAGTACTTACAAAGCACAAATTCTGCATGACCATACTCTACATCCTTAAACCTACCCAATACCTAAACCTAAAAACTTACTAACTATTAATAAGCAACAAATGAAGAGTTTATTGGGGGGAAAGTCGTAGTTAATGGTTTGTCAATAGCAAGAATTTCCCCCAATACTGAAGTGTGACTTATTATTTTAGCTAACTAAATTTAAGTCCTTTATGTTCATAGAAACCAAATTATTGACCTGAAAATTATTGGAACTTCCTAACTAAAGAAAAAATCAAAATGTTGGCTCAAAATAAGCTGAAATAAATTTAAAGCACAAAAATTATAATAATAAACAAAAAATAAAATACAAGTTATTTATTTACGAACATAAATAGATAATAAAATGAAAAAACATATAACAGAATTGCCAAAACTTAAACAAAATTTTGCATAAAAACTAAAACCTAATGTAAAATATTATTAATACTAAATAAAACTAGGGCTGTCAAACAATTAATCGCATCCAGAAAAAAAGTTTGTCTTTACATAATATATGTCTATGTACTGTGCATATTAATTTTGTATTTATAAATACAAACACATACACATGTATACAAATTTAAGAAATATTTACATGTATTTATTTAAATTGACCAATAATTGAAATGATATACAAATGTTTATTCATTTCTTAAATATGTGCATGGATGTTTGTGTTGATAAATACAAAATTATCATGCACACTACACAGATATATTATGTAAAAACAAACTTTTATTCTGGATGCGATTAATCGTTTGACAGCCCTAAATAAACCTTACATGAAAACTATAAAAACCCTGAAGGCACGAAAACAAAAACAAGTCCAAAAAGAGTTGATGTTGGAAAATAGTTTACAATGTGTCAAAATTGAAAAGCAATGAAAATCATGGGCTATGAAATTTCATCTCTCTATGAAGTGCCTTGAAATATGAACTTTGTAGACGATGCTCAGAACACATCTAAACACGCCCTATGTACCCAGATAAACACAGTGCTCTAACACATGAGTAAACAACATCATTGTGAAGACTCCCCGATCTGTTTGTGTGTCGCCGAGTATAGAATTTTACATTTCCTTTGCATACTCCTTATCTTTCATCCAAAGCAGTTCTGTAAAACAACACGGATATGTGTTCCAGTGTTCGACCGTTTTACAACCAAAGATTCAGCTTGCACAGACACCTGAAGCTTTAACTTCAACAACAACGCCTCTGATCGTGACTCTGTAAATACAGCATGGAGTAAAAATGGTGGACCGGACAGGACTGGAGGTAAATTAGGGCATTTAAGCAGCTTTTATAAACAAGCCAAGACTGGTGCGCACATTGACACAAAACAATGACTATGATCTAGTTCAAGCTGCTCAAACATTCGTTTCAGTCTGGTTGTGTGAACATGGGCTTCTAAGGATTTAGTCACTAGATTATAAAAAGGCAATTCTGCATAACACTATAAAATGACTCACATCATGATAAGATGTTCACCACACAACCCAGCCCAACTCACATTGTGTGGTTTGTTACTTTTCCAACTGTGATTTCAGTCAGGCGGATGATAAACCAATCCTAATCATGGAGGAGGGATCAACCCAGAGACCAGACTTTAAAGCAACCACACAGATCACCCTAGCAACCATGCATCAATGCCCTGGCAACCATCCAGCACACTTGAGCATTGTGGCGGCAGATTTCGTATCTTCCTACACTACTGCATTCTTATAAAACGTCTCGTTTCTTTACCTCTGAACCTTTTCTCGTACATTTACTGCCACTTTGAGGTTTCGATTTGCATATATACTTTGAGCGACCTACTTGTGTCCTCTCATTTTCTTGCACATTTTCAAAAAATCAGAAATGAAAATATCCCAGAGCAAAACAGAGAATGCAAACATTTTGCTAGTCTAGGGCTGTCAAACGATTAACCGCGATTAATCACATCCAGAATAAAGTTTGTGTTTACATAATATATATCTGTGTACTGTGCGTATAAGTTTTGTATTAACACATGCACATACATGCATATATTTAAGAATTTTTTTGAAAATATTAAGATTAATAAACGTTGATATATAATTTCAATTATTGGTTATACATTAAATCTTTTTTAATTACAAACATAATACGCACAGTGCACAGACCTATATTATGTAAACACAAACATTTATTCTGGATGCGATTAATCGCGATTAACCGTTCAACAGCCCTACTTGCTACACATCACCTACCAACTTCCTTCATAGCAAATGCATTGAATAAAATAATATGTGTAAATAAACAAGTAGCATAAATACACTACAGTAAACCTGTGAGCACACGTGAAGCAGTGTGATGATGTACAGGTGTGTGTGTGTGTTTCTGACCTCTTCGGTGGACTGCTCATAGGTGTCGTCCACCTGCTGCTGCTGTCGTTCCTGCTCCAGAGTCTCACTGATCAGCCGGGCCACTTCGCTCTGAACACCTGGCTTCTCTCGGCCAATCAGAAACCTGCACGGGTGTGATTGAAGGACATGAGTGCTTGACGTAAGCCGACACCACGAACGGCATAATCAAATGGAGCAAGCAGTTCTAGTGCGTGTGTGTCTGTGTGTGTGTTGTGCTTATTTGCATGTGGTGAAGAGCAAACAGACAAGTGTAGTAAACAACATGAACTTTACCCTCTGCACTTCTGCCTGGTTTTATTATAGAAATGATATTTGCGGAGCATTACACTCGTATAAAAATGCAGGAGGTCACCAATTTATAAAGTTAAGTGATCTGCACCAATAACATTAAAGTAACAACAGAAGGTTTGTGCATTAGCATATTTAGCAGTTAAAACCGCATTGTGTTTGTAGACTATGTTGACATTGTACTAAAATAAGCTCCACAGCAAAAAAAAACTTTAAAAATGCTACTTTACAGCTATTTTTTTATAATTAAACACTTAGTTGTACAAGTTCTTTGGGTAAATAACAATAGGCACAAACATGAAGGTTGACCAATAGTTATGATTTATAAATAGATGTAAATGGCTTCTGCCTAAAATCATCAATTAGATTTTTTGTTTGTTAAAAAAAACAAGTCGAAGTATTTTTACAACTTTTTCTTTAACTTTAATTATCAGTATTGGTAAAGATCTACCACAACTGTGTCTTGGTACAACTGCAGTATTTTTTAGACATGTTTCCGTATACAACATTAAAGGAACGCAAATAGGTACACATTAGGGGTGTCACAAAATACTGATATTGACAATAACCGTGATATTAAAATAAAAGATTATGGATGATGTGTTAATTGTACACGGACGTAATATCGTAAACTATTCAGCATCCATTCAAAACGTTGCTTCGAGAGTTGCAGGGGTTATGACCTCTGCCTCCATCCACTTTTATTATGAGTGTGATTTGTTGACCAAATAACAGACAAAGAAGATGATTTTCACTGATGGCATCATTTATTTCTCTTTTTATACATCGAATAAATATTGTGATAATATCGTTTCCGCAAATTTGTTTAACGTGTGGTGAAAATGTGATATCTTGACAGCCCTAGTACGCATTCAGTATGATGTACAAATTCTGATCACTTCCAAATGGATTTATTTATATTACTATACTATCTGATGATACAATAGTAAGTGGTATGCAGAATGAGACCGACCTGACAGTTCCCTTTGTGTTCTTGAGGACAGTCGCAGCAAAGAATTGCGTCACACCAACCAGACTGATGCCGTCCACCTCTACGATCTGATCATTCACCTGAATCCTGGAACACAACACCACCTTTCAGTTTAACATCTTTCTTGTGTGTCACAACAAATGCATGCTTGACTTTTGTGTGATGAAATATTTTGATAATATTGGAATATTATTGATTGTGTCATAAATCCATTAATAGTGTCATTCAAACTCCCTCACACCTCCATGGAACCACTACGACAACGTAAAAATGACAATTAATCATTTTTTCCTTAAAATACATGCTCAATGCAAGTTCATAGGAATACAAAAATAACACCGGCTGATAATAACATCTCTGGGTCTAGGCAACTTTTTCCGAACGGCAGTTCTTTTAAACAAAGCCTGCTTTTACAGTTGAGGTCGCTGCGCTGCTGGGATTCGCCGGGAAGGGGAAGAGTGTGTTTTCTTTGCTTTGACACCGAGTCACACAGTTAACCTTGTGTGTTTGGACAAAGTACGTTCTGCCCAACAGAGAGATCAAACACATGTGTCCTGCCTCCAGATGCCCTCAGGAAACTCCACATGAGGACGCGCCCATCACAAATGCAAAGATCACATCAGTAATGCTTTACATACAGACGTGAACATCAGCGGTTCAGTAGAATCATATGGTTAAAACACAATCAGCACTCGTGGAAAGGGTTGTGAGATATATTTGTGACAGTCTTATTAATATTAATAAAAGAGACCCAGGGATTAATTTGACTCGGGCAGTGTAGTGAGGTGCCGTATCACAGCACTGGATTATCAGAGATATCTGGGTGCATTGTTTTGACCCGGGCATGTCACAGAATCATAGGGATGTAATCTTTTGTCACGTAACAAGGTCCCTGGTGTTGTTTTGACGCGGTGCACATCTCACCTTCCGTCTCTCTCCGCGGCTCCGTCTTCAGTGATGGTCTTAACAAAGATGCCCAGTTTCTCCAGACCCTGATCTGCCCCAACACCCATCCCTATAATACTGATCCCCAGCCCTTTATCACCTACACAGAGAGACAGAAAGAGAGCGGTTTGTTAGAGATCAGATTCTTTTAATACTTGTCATTTTATTGTGCCATTAGAATTTTCCCTGCTTATAACATTCCTCTGATATCGATCACAAAATAAGACCTAATTAAACCTAAACAGTATCAACTAATTAAATTTCCTAAATCACAACTAATAAACTCTCCCTATTCTTCATAAACATTTATTAAGTGATTTTTAATCCAAGTCACTGAGTGCAGTTTTGACACGACAGAGGAGATCTGGCCCTCCCGGCTGAGTCTGGTTTCTCCAGAGTTTTTCTTAATTTCCCCTGTAAAGCTGCTTTGGAACAATGCACATTGTGAAAAGCGCTATATAAATCAAATTGAATAATTGTCTCCCATCTTAATAATAATAATGATCCACAAGGCAAAACTGGAGCTTTAAAAAATGGGTAATTCAGAAATGACCACAAGCACATGACCCCAGACTCAACATCACATCAACATCTGTTTAACCCCGTTTTAAAAAGCAATCTGTAACTTTTTTTGTTAAAAAAAAAGATCAGCTCACAAAAAATTAGTGTTGAAAACGGTCTCGCAATTCCCAATTGTCTGTCAGACAAAAAAAAAAAACAGGAACAAGCCCCCCAAAAAATAACTTAATAATTAACATTATTATAACAAAATAACTTAAACATTCTGACATCAAACAAAGGCTTGCAAAAGTATTTTTAACGGAATAGTTTACCAAAAATACTAATTCTATTAAACAAAGCAGTATGTCCTTTTTACCTTTTTCAAAAACGGAAGACACAATTTACATTTTAGGGTGAGCTACCACCTTAAGAGGTAGAGTGTAACATAAACAACCTGCTAGATTGAAAGGTCCAGAGAGAGTAAAGAGTGGTCGTGCAGAAGGAACTATGTTGTTGACACCAGATACTTTGAATTGACTGATGAGATAATAGCCTTTCGAGAGATAAAAAAGTCGCTTTAAAGATCCCCACAAGCCAGCACCATGTCAGATGCATGACCAATTAGTTTCAATCACCTCCAGTGACACACAAAAGATCCCAGACCGTCTGAGGATTCAGTGAAAACTTCACCTTTCTCGATCTCTACAGGAAACACGTCCATCTTCTCCACCCGTTTCTCCAGCTCGTACTCGGCAGATGCGGCCACAGGATCCACGTCATCGTTCCTCCGGTCGTAATCTTCATTGGAGAATGTGCAGTAAACCTGAGAGACCACAAAAAACACCCCATGACCTAATCAATCACAGCTAATAACACACAATAACCATGTATTTCAGCTTTGTGATCTTCGATATTGCAGATCACTTTTTCATTTTTCTGTTATTGCACAAACAATGGCCATGTAAACCAAAGCAAAACATGAAAGCAGCAGTTTCTCTGAAGAAGGATCAGAGGAGGCTTTGGTCCTCAAGAGCCGCTGAAAGACGTCTTTGTCTACTGCAGACAAAATCACCTGACAACACATCTAGTGCTCACAGAGAACCAACCAGATCTTACAACCAGCAGGTTTGTAATTTACAACATTTAGACTCTACGTAGTTTTTCACAATTCACTTTCTCTATATCAATTGTGAAGAGTACTGTGACATTAAATAACTCATTCAGGCCTGTTGTTTAAATTGTGCTTTAAAGCATGGGCGCTTCTTCAAAGCTCTACTGGGGCACAAGCCTCCCATTACCTGACACTTTTCTTCTTGAAAGCTTGCTTTTGACATATTCATCCAATTTAATAATCTTCATTTATTAACATCCACTAAATTATTATTTATTTCTTCAAAACTTTATACAAGACTTACCAGACTCTCCTGCAAATTGATGTTAAGAGCCGTTTAAATTAGTTTCAGTGTCTTTCATACAGAATGCTTCAGTTTCTTGTCTCCTCGAAATTGTCATTGAGAACTGGTTAAACTTGTTTGTTTATTTTCCGCCCAATCGTGTATTTAAGACGAAACAAGATGATCCGTTATGACTTGTGCATCATGCCCGTCGCACACACCATGAACTCAGCGGCAATTATTCCTTACGTTTAAAGTCAAGACCTCACAAGCACTTTATTAAGGGAGAATTTAAAGCGCCATTGGTCACCGGACGAGAACCACAGGGCCACATTTACCTTTATTTTTTTTCGGTTTGAGTTAAAAATGTTCTTACGCTCTTAATCGTTAATCGATGAATAGATAAGTTCGCGACTTGATGCTTCAGAAAGGAAACAGACCCGCGCAGACATGGATTTCTGCTTGCATACGGTTGATGTCTGGGTGCGTCAATTTTACAAGCATTAGTAAGTTGCAGTTCCGTTTAGTAAATGAACATACGTACATAAATGATCAATGTTCAACTTAAACTAGAGATTTACGCTGGGGCCCGACGGTGGGCTGCTCCATAACAACAGTAGCCGCTGCCACGGGCAGAACGGGGAATCAGACCCGGATGTGTGATGTATATTGAAATAACCCAAAATGTGTTTAAAATCAACATTATCAATATGAATTCTACTGCGATAGATATTGTTATCGAATTATTGTCCAGCCCTACAGATAACACTGTCCCTAAACAGTACACAAGGAAAAAATTGGATTGATTACTTTACATGTCACTTTCTGTGAATCTTGGTCAGCAAACATTTGTCAGTCAACAGCGAGACTAAAAGGTGAGAGTTCACAATTCTAACACACAACATGGAATACAGTGAGTGAGAAACAACAAAACACTGGGTTTGAGTAAATTGATCTATCCTGCTTCCACCAAACATTTTGTCAGTCTCAGAACAAATATGTGAGGAAAACCAAGTATCCTAAAGAATGAATGAACTAACCTAAGTCAAGTATAGAGGTCTGAGGTTTAAACTTTGCCAGATATTTGTGAGAATAGTTACTACGTGCACGTCTTCCTCAAACCTAAAGAGTACTTCTTGTGTCCTGTATTCTCAGAAGAGCAAAGCCATTTTGACCCAAAGAGAGAACGAGAGACGAGTCTCTTCAGGGAAATAATTTAACCTGATAATAAACAATTTTACTCTTTTTGTGTGTCGATTACCTGGAACATGTCAGAGCTTGAGCGACCACATGTCAACAAGGAAAAAAAACACATATATCAAGTAAACGCTGTCATTCTGCTTGTGTAAAATGGATGTTCAGATCCTCATATAATCCCCATGAGAACTCCTACAACTGATACAATGAAGTTGAGGGCGACTGAGAGCAGATAACATCTCCACTAACCGCTTGTTTATTACTGTGAAGCTTTAGAGGGTTTCCTTTTGGCCAAAGAAAACATTTAAGTCCTCCAAACTCTTCAGTAATTCTAGGTTTGTACAATTGAGGGTTGTGGTTTCAATTAAATCCACTGAATCCCAAACTGTCAGCACAACAGAATAACTGTATTTTTTAATACATCTACATCATGAATGTAAAACTGCACTGTTCATCACAAATGTTTTTTTATGCTCAGATAAGTTAAAAGCACACAGTCAGACGGACAAGTCTAAAACACATCTGATTGGATGAAAGTGAAATGTGGAAGTAAAATGTCACAGAATGCTTTTCTAATCAAGAATATCAATATTCAGGCTTGGACTATACATTTCAATTCACAAAATTGACCTGTCTAGGGCGATTCTGAATTCGCAAAGGTTTGGATTCTGTGTTTTATGCACAGCTCTTCCTTGAACGGCTCTTTGATGAGTAGGAAGTACTGCTCGATCTAAAACCACTATGAGATCGAGTCGTTTATAATGTGCATGTGAAAAAGTAACACTCGTCAAACATCATCATTATAAATATACTTTAATATCATGAAAATACCTGAAAAGGTTTGAAGAACAGCGATAGAATATGACCATTGGCATTTCCTGGAACTACATGTGTAAATGTTTCTTCTTTTGTGTCCCATATTAAGAGTTTCTGCACGAGAGCGCCTTCTGGCTTTCGGATGTGGTGGCATTTAACTGTAATTCAAAACTGAGCGTAAAAATGACACAATATATATTCCCAGCCCAAATCCATCTGTTAAAGATACAGTCCAAAAACCACTAGGCTTGTGTTATATATTTTGTTAATTTGAGTACTTGCAATATCTTAAATGTTTCCAACTATTCGTAAATCATGAGAAAATTGCCATTTTAACCAGTGACACAAGGCTGTGTCTAGCAGTCGCATGTCAATGGCGTTATTTCTTTAGTCAAAATAATCGCAGAATGAAGGAAAGTAGACTAGAGGCTGTTACATGATTGGCTGAGGAGCCTCTATATTGTTTTGCGCAGTCGTTATGAAGCACAATTACTCTTTACTGTTTTGCATTTTTACTAGACAGAGACACTGATCTTGCATGTGTTTTACTAGACAGGTGAGCAACTGTTTGGATTCCTTTACTGACAGAAAAGATACGATTATTATATCTGTCAACAAGGTCTTATTGTTTGAATGCTTTTTTTTTATTTAGCACAAGTGTCATGTATATATTTAATGAACAAGCAGTAATTTAGATCATATAACTAAATATATAACATATTACATCTAATTCATAACAATGAAATAAAATAATGTCATTTACGCAACACTTTACTTTACATTATCAATAACTGGGATTTCTTATTCACGTCTGATTATCTGATTTGAATGTGCGCCCTCTAGCGGCAGATTTTACAAATTGCCCCTTTAAACGTTGCACTCTGTAGTTTTTGCTAGGGCTGTCAAACGATTAATACAATTAATTGCATCCAGTAGAAAACAGGACTCAAGGCTGAGACTAATTGGTTGCATTTTGCGACCAGTTTTCGTGGCAGTGCATGTATTTTTTACAAGTATGTTCGACCTTCAAATTTGAATTTTTTTCTAGTTGTCATTTCATGTGGAAAGATGAGTAGAAGGCGAACCCGCCACCAGTGCAGACTGTGTGTGATAGTCAACTGTACGGGTCACTCACGTCACCGATGTTTCCCGCTACTGCGGATGCGCACAATCCAGATCATCATTAAAAAAAGTTTACACACACAACGTAAGAGCATTACTTTGCTGGCTGATTTAAGGTGTCCCCCTTAGCTTGCGCTTTCAGTCAGGGGCTACAGTGCTCCTGGTAAAAAAGTTAGTCTGGAGGCTTGTAATATATGTCTGTTCACTGTGCCAGATGTTTTTTATAAATATATAATTTAAATGATTGGAAAATATAAATAAATACTTGTAAATATGTATTAATGTATTTGTTTATAAATACAAAATGAATATGCAGATGTTAGTTTAGTAATCTCTATAACAGAATTAGAGTATGATTTGTTAGAAAGACTTGAACTAACAACTCAAATTCATGAGTCTTTTTTACTAATTCATTAAAGAACAGATTCAAGAGTCATTTGTGAGGGGCTTTCTTAGGTTGCAGACTTAAAAATGAGGACTTGTTTTTCAAAGCACGCAGGCTGAAAAGTCCAAGAGCCCAACTGAAATGAGATGGTTATTAAATTAACCAACCTTAGAAATTTAAAACACAATAATGCATCAATAATGTTAATGAACAACATCCTATAATATTAAAACACTGAAATTGACCGTTTTTGTGAATTACATACTTTTATTTAACTAAAGTTTTGAATGATTATTTAAAAATGTTAAGCCTTACAGGCGCGCAATGAATCTGTGGATACCCGAGGCTATGAAGGATACATTCGATCTTTAATTAAAACCCCACGGAAATAAGGTTGCATTTTGGGTCTGCATTTGAAGCAACCTTTGAATCGGGACAGCCTTACCAGCCTACAGTCGCGCTTCTGTGACGCAATCGGTCTTAAAATGCAGCCTTCAAAGAACGCAGCCCCCGAATATGGACACAGCCCTTGAAAGAGTTCTCACGTTTAATCTATTACATTTCAGTTGGACAGCCAGCCAGTAAGATTTGAGTGAACTATGACTTTTTGCCATTTTTTACATCTGTAGATACAGCAATTGCAAACAGTGGGACAGGAAACACACATTCCTTCATAGTATTTAATGTAAACAACAGTCGGGTGGGCAGCAAAATATACAGAGAAGCTGACTGTGAATCTCCACAGGAGTGACTGAATAAATAGTGTGGTTTTACGTCCACACTTTTCTCTCGACTTCCATTCAAATATCAACACATCCTTTAAACAAAATACATCCAATTGTGAAAATTCTTTGTTCCCTCTCTTCACAACATCAAGATATTCATGGTGTACTTTATACAGCTGAACACAACATGATTCAGCTAATATAACATTTAGGGATGGGCGATATAAACGATATGCGATATAAACGATACAAAATTGGCCTACGATAGAGATTTTAATTCTATTGCACTATCGCGATAATGCATGTTGATGACGCAATCTACCCGCGAAATTTAGAGCCACGAGCTGCAGCCGGCAGCTTCTGGCTGTTATGCGGCTCAGTCCATCAATGGCTCTTGAACTCCAGTAAGAAGGCTATTTTATCCACTTTAAATGAAGTGATTTTCTTTAATGTAGTTGAGGCTGATTCATTAATAAATTAGTTGTTGCAAAAAATGCTGATTACCGATGTATTTTCCATGAATCTGTTATATGTTAGCGATTAAAACGTTACTTAGCTAGTAAACTTTAGCTAGTTAAGGATAGCTTGTTACATAGAACGTCACAAACTGCAATTTTACACGCCGAAGCCGTTCTCATGCATTGTTTTATTTTAGGGGACCTTGCATGATGTGAACATTAACCGTCCGCAACAATTAGCCACCGATCCCGCCATTCAGGTCCCGTGTCACACACAGCGGCGAACATAACGATTGCAATTTTGTGACGTTGTCACTATATTTAGCGTTCACAAGAGGTGCTCAGCTTTCATTCAGTTGGAGAAGGTCGTTTTTTCAGCATCTATTGTGTGCAGTATGTGCGCGGCGGATAAGTTAAACATTCCCTTTAATGAAACTCAGGCGATTCATCAACGAATATAACACAGATATTAAGCATCTTTTACTGTCACTGACTTTTTTATTTGGTTATATAATATTTATTTTAATAGTGTTTAAAAAGTGACTCATTGTCAACATATAGTATCATGGGTAGTGTGTTTTTATATTTGTTTCCTGTCTTCACAACAAAGACAAAAAATATATAAATGGAAAAAAGGTTTTTTGTTCACTTGCATTACAGTTTGTGACAGTTCAATTCAGTTATAATATGACTGTAAGTCTCCATGATAAACCTATAAATCTAATGCATTTTGTCGCTTAGTGTCGTAGTTAGTACTATTTTGACTGTGTTATTTGTGTCCCCTTCCAAAATTGCTCTTGAGAAATTTTGTATGTATTGTCCCCCCCTACTGTTAAATGATATTTACGCCCATGGTTCTACCACCTCAAAACTAAACATGTCGTTGAATACCAGCATTGCCAGGCAAACATTTTCTTTATTTAAAATAGCCATGCCTAATACTGGAAGTATATCCCTAATTCACAGTGTCTGTTCCTTTATTAACAAGACACCAGTTTTAATTTCATTAGGAGAACAAAATGTTTAAAACCAAATGCGTTACCTCGGCTGCAGGTTTGAAATATGTTTTTATTTAAAGTATCTGTGCATTTACACAAAATCATTTTCTTTGCCTAATTAATACTGGAAGTATTTTCAGTACAGTGTGTGTTCCTTAACTAAAAAGACACCAGTTTTTCTGTTCTCTGCAACTTGGCTGGCATTTAAGAACCAAGGACTTAAACTAAGTATAGTGCCTTTTAGAAGGAAATAGTTTTATATTCATCTGCAACATTTTGTTGTATAATTACAGTTTTGCTTTTGCACAATAAATGTTCTCAAAACGACATACGTTTCTTTAAAAAAAAATACATTTAGCAGTTTGGCTTTCCTAAAGGTCTGTGTAACCTGTTCTGAAATGGTTCTATTATAATTTATATATCGCAATATATATCGTTATCGCAAGAGGCTGCAATGTATATCGCAATATGGATTTTAGGCCATATCGCCCATCCCTAATAACATTATTCATTTATCTTCTGATATGAGGGTCAACATGTTGAAGCTCCAAAAATCACATCCATCCATCAACAGGGCTCCAAATGACCAAAGCTGGTTAACAAATGTCTTCTATACCAAAAGGTTGGTTTTCTCTCACAAACCTTTTCATATTTAAGCAAATAATACATCACATATCCATTGCAATATACACATCAGTGCAGCCAACTCAAAAAACAGCTGTAGGTAAATGTATTCCTTTAAAGACTGTTCTTGGAAAAGCAAGTAAACGTGATTTTCTGCAGTGTAGCTTACAGTAGCCACAGGAATCTATACAAACCTGTTAACATACTGAAAATCCATTTTTAAAAACGAGACGGAGAATGAGAGAGTTTGAGAGAGGAAGAAAGTCAAATAATTGTGCCGTAATTGGCTGTAGAAAACATGTGACAGTATTTGTATGTGATGAATGGCAGGCCTGCACTGACCTCACAGACACTGCTCTGTGGTTACGCTTGGCCTCTTTTTCTCGCTTTCTTTCTCTTTTCCAGCACTCCTGTTGCCATGGACGACCCCAGCAATTCAAACAATGTTCCCTTTCTTTTCTGAAACCTGATCGTTCATCCTCGGTGAGCGAGGAAGAGAATCTGTGCTGTGCTGTTCACACCTGCTTCAGTTACACGCGCCAGACAAACATTCACACAGCTTCCTGTCTGACTGTATCACTCTTCCTCTCTCGTCCTCATCCTCACGTAACTAAATGAGAAGATGGCTTACAAACGCAAGGGATTGTGGATATTTATTTTGTATTTATAAGCACATGCACATACATATTAACATGAAGCAATCATTTAAATTGTATACAAATGTCTATAAATATATTTTTTTGTGATTTACTTTTTCTACATAACATAGAGAACATCCTACACAATGTAAAGAACATAATGTGAAAATATAATCTATTGACAATATCAACAGAGTAAGGCCATGTCAAAGACTGAAGTCAAGGTCAAATTTATGTTCCTAATTTAAAATAAGGTAGTTATTTTAAATGATAAAACCAAGGAAACAGCGGATCAAATAAAAAATATTTTTGGAAGCTTTTCGGTTGACTGGTGTTATCTTGAAGAGAACTGATCTCATATAGCCACTAAAAATCTGTTCAAACTCATTAAAAAACGGCATGTATTATTATTATTTAAATATTATTATTAAAAAAAGGGATAGCTCACCCAAAAATACAAATTCTGTCATCATTTACCCTCAAATGTAAAACGGAACATTGTCAGCAATTTTCAGTTCTAGGACATCATTAACTACCATAGTAGGCAAATTATATATATATATGTGTTTTTCTTCTGTTGAACACAAAATGAGATATTTTGAAGATTTAAGGAAAACAAACAGTTCTTTGGCACCTTTGACCATCATTTTAATTTTCCTGCCATGGTGGTCAATGATGTTGACCACCATATAAGACATGTATTATCCTCTAATAAAAGTTGTGCAATTCAGTACCATTAAACTCACTCAGTGACCACATACACTGCCCGTCCAAAAAAACTTCACCACATGGATTTAACGAAGCAAATAGGGAAGAGCATCTCATTGGATTGGAGGTCTTAGTTCAGCAACGTTATGTGCCCAAAGAATGAGGTCAGCTGACTACCTGAATATACTGAATGACCAGGTTATTCCATCAATAGGTTCTTTCTTTCCTTGATGGCATGGGCATATTCCAAGATGACAATGCCAGGATTCATCGGGCTCAAATTGTGAAAGAGTGGTTCAGGAAGCAAGAGACGTCATTTTCACACATGGATTGGAGTCCAGAACTTAACCCCATTGAAACTCTTTGGGATGTGGTGGAGAAGTCGTTGTACAGCGGTCCGACTCTCCCATCATCAATACAATATCTTGGCGAAAAATGAATGCAACTGTGGAAGGGGAAAAAATTGACATACTGGACATTGCAGAAGCTTATCGTAACGCTACCACAGCGAATGCGTGCTATAATCAAAGATAAAGGCGGTCCAACGAAATATAGATTATGTAAAAAAAATAGGGTATGTGACTTTTTTTGGAGTTGTGTTTTGGCGTTTAAAAAAGCAACATATAAATTACATTAGATCAAAGGCCATTAATACAGTGTTGCTATACCTTCATAATAAAAAGCTGTGCTAGCATTATGCCTGTCATTTTACTTGCTTTCTGTTCCCTGACATAAAATACACATATATTTAATTTGTACTTCTCAATTCACTTGGTAAATAGCCATGTAACAAGCATGTACAGATAGCTAGCTGGTCATTATCATTAAATAAAGGCTTTTCAATGATATCAGCGGTGAAGTGAGCTGATGCCGTCTATGTTAAAGAAGAGAAATAGTAAAAATCCAAGCTTGCTTTTTGTGTTAAAGGGTACATAACTAGGGATTTCTAACAACAAGTTTATGTACATAGTACATAATAATAGGCAAATATTCTTACATTACGTCTTGACTGACTCTCAAATGATTCGTTCCGCAATTCATCTGTCTAATCCCCTCCTTTCCGCAAGCCTAGTATGATGAGGTTGGTCAGATGGTCTTGTGTGCTGTGATTGGTCTACCGCGAATGAGGCTCACGAGCTACAGTGTTTGGGGGAGAAGAGTGAAGTTTTCGATGGCAGTCCTAGCAAGGTGTAGGCAGGACTATATGTAGTGATGTAAATCTCTGGCGGTTCGCGAATCGGACTAGGGACGACTCGTTTGCGTGATTCAGAGTCGACTCCCTTTTTTCCAAGCCAATAACTTTATTCATTCACCTTCGGATTATAACTTGGTAGACTGCTTACTTTCAAACACGACAACATTACACACGGCATGAAATGTCATTTTCATGTTCTCATGTTAACTACTCTTTAATATTACGCACTATCCTCTTACAATAGCCTTCGGTATGTATCTGGAAAGCTAAGAAAGTGTGTCAAGCTTTTGTGTAGCTTTGAGGATTGGTTGTTTAACTTCCTGGAGTGAAGTGTGGTGAGGTGTACGACAGGTGGAGTTCCACCCTCTTCACACACCCAAACACAGATAATATAACACACAGAGCACACAAATGCACATTCATAGCCAACACACAGTAAACAGGAAGAACACACCTTGTGTTGCTAAATATAACACGAGACATGTGTTAGGATAAAGAAAACATCCAACTGATGAAAATATTAAGTTAAGAAGAAAAGAACAATTTTATTGCAATTCTCTTTATTTAACTTGAACTAGTTTTATCTGTTTAAACAAAAATCAACTTGCTGTTTACTTGTGTGTTGAATAAATGTAAAGATTTACACTGGCACTGGCAGCTCACAGCAGTTCTTGGTTTACCGTTCGACATCATAGAAAACAAGTATCTTGAAGAAGTTTTGGGCATCAGAGTAGTTAAAATAATGTTATGCAAACTTGCGATTGCTGTAATGGAAGTAAACAGACAATCGTGTGTTGCCTGTTTAACACTGCAAAACACTAGCGCTCAATGGGCAAGGCCAAAGATAGTAGATGTTAACAAGCTCCACCACTGCCATTACAATAAATTGGAAGAAATGCAACGCTAAATAGCTGCCCAGAGGCGCTCTTGCGATGAGGTAGATGGCGGTCCGAAAGGTCGCAGAGTGGCACGACTATCGTTAAACGGACTTTGGCATGGCGCTGTAGACACTCTCTCTGTGTGTGCCGGGTGAGAGCAATGTGAACGTGATGCAGTGTAAAGAACATGAAATACATTCTTGATCTGCCAAATTCTGAAATTATCACTTCAGTACCACAGGCATTCAATAAAGCCGCTAGGTTCTGGTGCCTCCAATGGCTAGCCTGCGTCTGTTCTCCATGCAGCCCTTCGCCGTTCAAACTCCACTTACTATTAGATATTTACTTATGGGGATAAGTTGATCTATATCAGCGCACAGTAGGGCTGTAACTATCTAATATTTTAGTGATTGAATATTCTACCAATTATTTCATCGATTAATCGAGTATTCGGATAAGTACTGATTCTTTATTAAAGTGCAATACTAAATATACAAGAGATAAGACGGGTCTCTAAGAATGAACAATTTGTTTCCTTTTTAGAAAAAAATATTTTTTATTGCAGAAATTGCATACATTAATATCTGTGAAAACTAAACCCATATATAGTACATTACATTAAAAATGCAATATAATACAAATATATAAATAAGAAACATAAGAATAATTTCAAAGGTAAACTTCTTAAGCTAAATTAGTTTTACATTTTCAAAGTTACTATTAAAAAGTAATATACACTATAAATAAAACTACAGTAGTTAACCAGACTTTTATTTTGGCAGGTCGTCGGAAGACATTTATTTTTTGTGTGTTTGATAGCTTCACTCAGTAAAATGTTCTGAAATAAACTCTCAGAGCAACTCTGGAGATGAAGTTCATGTGTTCATGTCCTCATAAAGCGCAGACGCAGACAAATCCATGAGAATCACTCAAGTAACATGTTAAACTGTGCAGTTCATTCACTCAGACACGCAGAACAGCCAGATGACATGTTTAGATAACAGGATTATCAGTTATTTTGTTATGTGGACTCAATTATATGGACTCAATGAAGTTCGAAGACAAGTTTCACTCGCAAAATAGACACTAAGTAAACTAAGTTAAATAGCTGTGCAGGGTGCACCATTGATTAATGTCACAAAGAATCAAGAACAACGCACTTCACCCATAAAGAGGCTCTGTGTGATGCACCTGCCAAACTGTATCGCATGCAGGCTACACTGGTAAATACATACATGTCGCACTGTACATCCCTGTTAGGCCCAAATGTGTTTAAACAGTCACAAAGACAGCTTTCAGCCTTTGGACATGATACGTACTGTAAACATAAGTTAGAAAGGATCACCTTTGCCGACTGAAGTCCTAAAAGTTTGGTTTAAAGATAAGGAACGGTTGTCAGAGCAGAAATGAAAACCTCTGCCCTCTGAATATTTTTCTGTAAATTATTCTGCCGTGTCAAATTTTCCTCAATGATTTTTTTGTCTTCGAATTACTTGAGGAATCATTCAAGCCCTATATTACAGATAAACACGGACAGTGCCAGTTCAGAGAGAAAAATAGGCGCATGGAAATCATTTTAAACGCAAAACCAGAAAAAGCACAATGCACTTACATGTATTAAACTGTGGAGATAGTACCGAACGGTTCAATATTATATCGAGAATTGTGGCATCCCTAATAGTCAGATAGAAAGATAGAGACAGACAGAGAAAGAGAGACCAAATTTAATTTCACCTTGACAACCACCCACAACACCAAAATATCCTGGGGCTCAGTGGTTAGAGCATGGTACTAGGCTAGCAATGCCAGGGTCATGGGTTGGATCCAAGGGGATTACTCATATAAACAGAAAGAAATGTTAACTACAATGCAATGTAAGTCACTTTGGATACAAGCATCTGCCAAATGGATAAATGTGAAATATAATAGTGTAAAAACATTTAGGAAAACATTAGCAACCACATTTGGGAAAGCAAATTTGCTTTTTCCAAATATCCAAATTTTTCCAAATATCTTTGTTATTCAGAATAAATTGAGGCTGACTAAACGACCAAATATAACGACAATTTTTTTGGGGGGTGGAGTGTCTCTCTAAATCAAGAATGTAAAGTGCTGAGGGGATAGAAGCTCAAATTTACTTCCGCTGCCATTGTGATGTAAACACTTATTTCTGACACACCTCAGAATAATTCTGTCTTAAAGAGAAAGACACATCTGCATTCCACAGCTTTACAACCACACACTACCAACAAATGGTTTTGGGATCATCACATGTGGAAGAGCTGCTTCTATTTGTGTATTTCAGTTGACAAATGCTATAACGTTACAGTTCCACACACACGCTTACAGACACAAACGCACAACCACACTAGTAACCTATGGTTTCTGTAATTCACTATTAACACCTTCACCTCAACATAAAACTGCAGAGAAAACAGCTTCCAAAAATGTCATAAAATACAACCATTTCAGCTCGGCTGCTGACCGTGAAATTACATGATTAGATGGAAAGAAAAATAAATACTTCTAATAACTTAAGTGCCAAAAGTTTGTTTTTTTAAAGAATCATTACATGGCCAATTTGAACTTGATATGCTACAGTATGTGGACAACTCATACTTATTGACCAAACATTATAATGTAAACATTTTCTACTGGGACAGTAGACTAAAATGGCTCTTCTGGACCAGTCGACAACAACCAAAAGCACCTTAACAACCACATAACACAACACGACAAACCTTCAGAACACCTTAGCAACCACACAGCAATACCCTTGCAACCACCTACAACGCACACTTTCATTAAGAAAAACCGCCTGTTTGGTTAAAAAGAAAACGTTACTTGCATTATTTTTATCTTTGACTGGAGAAATGGCACAAATGGGAGTAATATTGTCCCATTTTATATCACAATACCTTCAGTGGCTACAGACACATCAAATATTGATCAAGGGAGTTATTATACTCTGTCTACAGAACAAAGAGTCTTTCTCTTTCTCATACTCGGACTCTGTCTTCGTCTACGGTATAGTCTCCGGTTACTGTGAGAGCCGCTCTACTGGCTTGAAGCTCTCTTCCCCTTTGAATCTTGGGTTTACAGTAGCTGAACAAAACTTGTCTTGACTTGCCACCAGAGCTGCAGGATTAATCGAAAATAAGCCGCACACATTTTGCTGGTTGCCTGCGATTTTTTTTGCGCAGTTTGTCAGTGAAGTAATATGGTTAAATGCAGCAGCATCTGCAAGCCAGAGGGCGCTCTCGCTCAGAAACTCCAAATATACATCGCAAAAGAATTACCATAACGCCCGAAATCGGCTACTTTCACACTATATATAGTAGGCGAAAGTAAGTAAATTGTGTATGTCAAGTCACCAACTACAATTCTGCGCTGTGCCAAAAAATTTGTAAAGTACTACATGTGCGAGACAAACCACTTAAATGTGTTTTACAGCATCCATGTTAAAAACATAATTCATCAAATTCACCAAAATTTGCAAACACAACTTTGAGCACTCAGACCCTGGAAATCACGTAAAGCCAGCCAATTAGCTTGTGGTTTTGAGAAAGATCAGACCGTCTGGGAAATGTCCCTTGGGAAAGGGTCTGACACTGAGCCTAGAACTCAACTGACAAGACAATTATTAATAAATACAGCATACACACACAAACTCACTCATGCTGACACTTTTAATGACTAAATTTGTCAAATCATCAGAGATTAAACCAAGTTCCAATGTTTTCAATCCAGATTAATTTTGTATTGATACGATGCAAAACGCAGAATGCGAACCTATTTACATGTGCTTAACATCAAAATGACCAGAACAATCAAACATTCATCCGTTAATGATTACATTTATTACAGAGCTCCCATAAAACTTTCCATAAAACAGTCAAGAGACAGACGATGCGATAAGTATATTTTTAACGGAGTATTATCTCATCCCAGGTGAATACACATTAACTGAGTGCATCTGAGGGGAAGCTGTGAAGAATTTCCAAAAATTACCAGACGAACTTCGACAGCGGTCAAGAGAGCACTGACCATAACGGTCTGCTGTGTGTGTTGATGTTGGCGAAAAAATGACTCCAAACGACGGTGTGAACCATTGGAAATATACAGGCCTTTTTACAGACTGTAAATTTCCTTTACAGCGAGCGGATGATAATGAGGTTAGGGGACATTTAAAAAAGAAAAAATTGAAATATTTCTTGTTTCATGGACTAAAACATTGCTGCAAGACACTGAACAGACATTTCGTCAATCCTCATTTACATTCACATCCAATGAAACATGCCAGCCTCCCTAACCGAATGTTCTCTCAAAACACATCTATAAATCATCCACAGCTGATTTCATTCCTGTCTGATATCCATCATTACATACTACACACATACAGACTTCTGTGTGCCAGTAACAAAAGATACCTCATAAACTACAACCAGAGGATAAATTCTGTTTCACTCGGACGTCAAAACACTGCGTCAAGCTTTTCAGACATAAAGACTATTTTGTTTACAATACAAACCAAAAAAATACCTTTTTAGAATTATAATAGACGTGTTTGACCCACTATTACAGCAACTCTGCAAACACTGTTTATCTGAACATGTTAGGACCGAAATGCAACACAATGGCGAAAAATGTCTCCCTCGTGCCAGGACAGGACCTGCAGTAACACACCTTCATTTCACAATCACAGAGGTGAAGCAAGAGAGCAAATGTGTGGGGCGGAACCGACAGAGGTTTTGGATTTCATTAAATCCTTAACCTTAAGCACTAAACATCGAACTCCTTCAATATGTCACTCAGATATTCTTAACAAATCATGCCTTTCGCACAACAGAAAACTATGTTCTATAAAATCCATGCATACATGTCACACAAAAAAACAGGACTAGAACATTTCAACAGTATCGTACAAGCGGCAACACATACCAAGCGATAAAATGAGAGATATTACACATTTCATGCGAGCACACCTGTCTTGCCAGTAGAAAGCTTAAAGTTCCCTTCAGAGAACACAGGCATAACATCTCAGGTGGAGGAGTGCTTCGGGAACAGACCCATGCTGGTATTTTGTCAGCTTGAGACCACCATGGCGGTCCGGGGTTAATTTCTCATTTCTAACAGCTCACTGGAAATGGAAAGCACTGTTGATCATTGCCAGCAAAGGTGCGGATACATTCCAGAGCGGAGGAATGCATAACATGGAAATGAATAACTGAAACGTGGATTAATAGACATTTGAAGTTCAATGTCTGAAAGCTGGACGGGACATAAAAGCATCGTAGACCACCAGCACCATATGCCCGTGGCAGTGTGTGCTGTCTGTCTGTCATACGATGGCACAGAATGAGGTGTCTTAAAAATTATGTTTACGTTTGTAATTGTCGTCAATTTGAAATTCTCACAATTCTCATTAGACAATAAATTTGAAAAACTCATTATTTCATATTAGAGGTGAAATATAACCTAAGTAAGTTATTGGCAGGCAGTTCTTCACAAGAAGACAAAACATCTCGGCAGGCTTTCCAATAATCTATCCCACCTACCGCCACCACTTCAGGTCATTCCTCGCTCACTTCATGAACCATCACAATGTCAACAATATTTCTAAAAATATACCCCCAACAAACATTCTGTAAGCAGTCTGTCTTTGTTGCCCAACCTGTCATATATGTGACCTCAGGCTTCACATACAGAGGAGGAGGAACTCCATCAGAGAAGTCTCAAATGTTTCCTTTCTAAAGCCACAGTGACGTGTCCGACTCCTCATACACCAATAATTCATAAAAACCAACTTACAGATCAAATTACTTCCTGTTCAGATCACAGAAACAGAATTTTCAGCTAATACACGAGACAGAATTATCAAATACACATCGGAGATCACTTCAAAGGCGTTTTAAAAATAAAAAATGAGCAAAACAACCATGGACTGAAGGTAAAAAAGTGAATCTCGCATAAACATGTCCATACTCAAAAGCTAAAAATATATGAAAAATTATTTTTAAAAACCAATTTAAAAACTGAAATGTTTTTGAGAGATTCTCCCAAATACCGTTCCCACTGTCAGCATGATATTTCTTACCCGAATCGGTTGAGTGGAAAATCGAATTGCCCTCCTTGAAGGCCGTTCCTCTTCCTCAGACAGACCTGGAATTTCATCATACTCCTCGTAGACATCTTCATCCTCATCCTGCTCCTGGTTCAGAACCGTTTCGCCTTCTTTATCATCCACAAATGCAGCGTTCTCAAAACTATAAAACGCAGGTGATTCGCATTCGTCCGGATCTTCCTGCTCGCTCTCCTCATCATCTTCAAGAATGTTATTCTCTCCTCGATTACCAACATCTTTCTCTTCCTTCTCTTCCTCTCTCTTCAGCTCTGCTGTCAAAAAACACGCATCATCCTCCTCCTGTTCTTCAACGTCTGTACTTTTCTCCCTAGGGTCCTGAGATGACAAGACCTCCGGAGGATCAATGAAATCTTCACTCGGTACCTCAGATTTAAGTTCCCTTTGTTGCCTCACCTCTATGAAAACATCATCCAAAAGGTCATCTTCGCTCTCCTCGCTTTCCGACGACTCGTTCTGGACCGCCACGAGCTCCGCCCGAACCACTCCAACCCTGGTGGCGTCCAGACATAGTTGAGACTGCTCGGGAGCTTTGTCCCTGGACGGGCTCTGAATTACATCGTTCTGTTTTTTTGGTAACTCGGGGCTCCTCGTGCTCTTGTAAAAACTGTTTGGTGAGGGTAGAGGCTGAAGGTCTCTCGGTTGAGGACTAGGTGGACTCGGCGGAGAGCGTTTAAATGGGCTGTGGGTAGTGGGAGACAGTGATTCGCTGGTCGGGGAGGTTAGTTTGGATGACACCGGAGAAACAAGACTCGTGGACTTGAATGGAGGGCTGCCGACCACTGAAGACTGGATAACCGTTTTAGGTGAGAATTGGAACACGGGTTTGTTGCTGGGATCAGCACCATGCGGGGTTGGTTTTTGGGATAACCCTCGCAGAGATCCTTCGATGGGGCTGCTGACTTTTTCCGGGCTTTTAGCTGAAGCTCCTATCGAGTTTTCATTGTCGCCATCGGCGATGAAGCTTTCCAAGCGTCTGGAAATGGGCCCCGCATTCAGCGATAACCTATTGACCTCCTTGGAGTCCTCAACGTCCCTCCTTTCTACCGGGACGGGTGACGTGGGGCTTTTGATGACAGTATCTTCAGACGATCCAAAGGACCTCCGGCCCCCACGCCCCTCCTCAGACCCCCTCTGGGACAGGCGAGTAGAAACTCTGCCAGCTATCGGCCTCTCCGCGGAGGGTTGCTCCTTTAACCCCCTTTCAAAGAGCTTTCTGGTGACTGAAAACTTCTCCGCCAAGGTGGATTTATCTACCTCGACTTCCTCTCCCTGAGGAGTTCTGTGTTCTTCTTGGTTGTTAGCACTACCGAGGCGGGTTTTGTTGGTGCTAACCGGGAACTTTGACACTGGGGACACGGACACGGGAGACGTGACGGGTTTTGCCTCCGGGCTCTCCGGCTGTTGCTGACCGTCCATCTGCAGGAAGATGTTCTTGATTTTGCTCACCCGGTTGCCAAACGGCCGCCCTCTCGAGTCCTCCCGGGAGTCGCTGGCCCCGTTAGCATAGGATTTGGCCGCGCTGTCGGTTTTGGTGCCATCAAAGGAGCACTTAATGGCGTGGAAGTCCGACGTGTATGCATTTCTATGCGGAGACGCGCTGCGCAGGCTGCGTTCAGCCTTGCTTTCGGCTTTTATCATCTTACTGACCTTTAAAAGCCCCACTTTTAATCGGAATTTTTAGGTACGCTGCTTGATCCTTAGCGGGACAAAGCCATGAGCTCTTCCTGGTTCCTATGAGACACTGAATGGAATGCCAGAGCTCATCTGCGAAGAAAAGAAGTATGTCAAAATCGCAACCGAAGGAATTTTAGATTAAAATGTTTGAACGCGATTTACACGCAAGCGCGAGACACGTTCGTCATTTCTGTCATTTCAAACATAACCGACACTCGTCCGCATGAACATGAAGGAAACTTTGAACTCGGATCAAAAACTTTCAACAGTCATGTGGAGGGAGAACCATCCGTCTCTATTGATCCAAAGCTCAATATCTGAGCGTCTCCGTCATCGATTAAAGTTCTTGTTAGAGTATAAACTCTAAATCAAAGCGATCTTTAAATGATCAAGCGCAACCGCGATTATCGTTAAACCTGCCCACCAAACCCACTGAGCTGCTCCAGTCGGGATTCGCCGCGGAACAATAGCCCGCATTAACTTTCAGCAAACGATCAAGTTAAAGTTTCGAAAATTAGTTGTTGCATTCGATTCAACTATGTCTCTTACCTTCGCGAATATCTCATAGTGGTCGGACGCCGGTGCTTGTGCTCTGTGTGTTTAGATATCCAACCATGTCATTTGTTTCACCGCCATGGCTCTTCAGCTTAGTGCTCCTGTCCAAATCTAGAATGAGTGGTTCTTAAGAGTCGATTCTTTTGCAAATGATTCTTTCGAATCGATTCGCGTTCTTTAGTCGAATGAGTGAAGTTTCTTGGAGACGTAAAACTTCAGTTTAAGCTTAGTGAGAAAGTCTATCTGACTGAAAGCATTACTAAACCTCAATAAAACCGATAAGACTTATGCAATTAATAATTGTTACACAATTTACTAAACATCATTTAAGAATAGCATCATTAGTATTCACGGCAAATATGTTTTACTACAAATATCCAACTCTGCTGTGACTGGTGAATCATTTTATAACTGTCCGAACGAACCGATTCGCTTTAGCCACTGAATTAAACTTCCCAAAGCCACTCCAGCGTACTTTGCTTCCCTGTTGGGAACTACACACACGCACGCACACACAGACAGATACACACTTCACAAACCTGTCGCACGGCCGCGCGTCCCCGCTTCTGGTGCGCGGAAACCAGGAGTGCGCACACGAGCACATTCCATGGCTGTTATTAATCCCAACCCCCTTCCCAACTGTAGATTGACTCATCCTACTAAAGCCAAGCTTGATTTAATGAATATTAATTATGTCATGATGACGTTGCTTTAGAACCTGTCTATATTAACATTCACAAATACGCCTTTGTCATAGTAGGATTTCACATTTTCACGACGTAAATTTGCATCGCTTAACTCATGATGAAAATATCAACATAAATAGTATGTATAATGCATATGCAGCGAAAGTAAATAAAAGCATTTCTTTGAAAACGTTTGTTTATTGTTCACTTTTGTTGTTGTGTTTACTAAACATAGAGACACATTTGTTTGTGATTAACTCAAGTAAATAAACAAATGAAGTAAAATAAACGGGGACATACTGCCCTTAAATACTTCTTCTAAATATTATCTGAAGTTTCTTTCAGATGTAATTCATCAAACTCACGGATCTTGTTGAGGTTCATTGTCTTCATGCCATTGAAATCAATGTGGTAGAGAACGAGCTCAGTTTGTGCTTGAATACACATTTGTCTTGAAACACATGGTCAGAATTGCTGAACACAAGCATGTGGGTTTATTGTGTCAGTGTGATGTGGCAGTTGTAAACCTCTTTTCTCAGTTGTGTTCACAGATGTCTGTCAGATTCCCTCCAGTTCTGTTGTTTGGGTGTGTGACTGAGGGCCCGGTTCAGTCAGATGTGAATTAGGTTAAATAAAGCCTTATAAACTGATGCCACTTTAATATTACTTTGACTTTTTTGCATCTTTTTATATCTTATAATTAATCTTACAAAAAAGTTAGCTTCAGTGTATCTGCCAGTTTTGTCTTTTCCAAAAAAACTGTCTGCAAACAATACAGTATGGATACAAATGGCATGGGCGAAATTTGCCGTCTCCCAAAATCTCTGCTTTGAATTTCTGAACCGCCCAAACATGTTTTTTTTTCTTTCAATATAAATGAAAGTTGAGTTCTATACCACTATTCACAATCTCCATTTCAGAACAGACAATAAATATAGATATCGTAAAAACAGCAAGCAAACCTTATCCTAAAACAACATATATTTATAACATATACTTCCTCAGCTTATTTCTTGATAGATGTAGTATAGCTAAAAAGTACAACAATTTGGGTCCAACTTCATAAAACAAAGACCTTAACAGAGTTTTATTGAAGACTTGCAGTAGTAAAATGATCTTAATGTTTATATCAGTTAGAAACATGCTTTAGAAACGCAGAGAGGGGCTGACAGATCGCTGGCATTTCCTGCTCTCTCATTCCTGCTCATCCTGGGATTGAGTTATCTAAAGAGTCGATCATAGACAGGCCCTCCGCCCTCCTCTGTGTTTAACACAACATAAACACACACTGAGTATTTACATTCTCCTGGACTCTGTTATTTTATGAATGGACGCAGATAAACGTCATATCCATTATGAGCTTTTAAAGCCGGCTATCATTATTCTGAGTTTTACAGACAGGACATAATTCATACTCATAGAATCAAGCAGCCACACACTCAGCTGTATTAATAGTTACAACTAAAACAGTGTACCCTAAAATAAAACTTAGTTCATATGATGAAGTTTATAACACCAAATTTAAATTTTAGATGCTTAAATCACATTTAATCTAATTTAAATTGTATTAGATTATCAGATTTATGAATCAGTGCTTTATGTTGATCTGGCATATCCTTTTCATTTTAGAATAATAGTAAAAGCATTCAATCTAACACAGCATTTGAGACTTATAAATGACAGTTTTGTGAATAAATTAATAATAATAATAATGAACAATTTTCTATTTGCTCAATTCAGAAACAAATATACTGTATCATTTATATTGTGACAAACATTGATACTTTATCTATTGTTTGCTGATTATTGAGACAGGTTTTCATTACTGTTTGTTACATTGTAAAGACTACAATAACAAAGAGGAGAGTAATAATTTTCTTTTACATTAAAATATTGTTGCAATGCAAAGAAAAATTGTAAAAGATAGTAAATAGTACAATTATGAGGCTATTTTAGCAAATACACACTACTAGAATTCGACTGATATTCCTTGATCTAAATAAATGATTGTAGCACACGTTCAGAACGTCACTGTGACCTTCCTACATTTTTACAGTCTGTTTTTTCTTGATGGCTGATAAGACCACATTTTCCCAAGATCAAATCTTCACATTTTTGGCCCTTTCTAAACATACTTGCTTTTCAAAGTATGTAAATCATTCTGTTCATTCGCTTCCATTGACGGAAAAATGGGTGAATTGTTTTACTTTTAAGTTTTGGCCAAATGTAAACTAGACACAATGACTTGTATTCAACATGGTTTAGAATGTAAATACAGATTTAAATACGTATAAAGAATTTAACAATGGCACTATTTTCTTTTTGAAACATTCTTAAATTATCTTCAATAATAAAGGAGCATACTGAATATGTGTGTATGTTAACAGGATAAAGATGCTGCTTGTTAGACTGATAATCTCTGGCTGTCAGCCAATCAGATCACAGAGTGAAGAATCAGTTCTCACTGCCATTGAGATTCATCATCCTCTCAATAGTGTGGCTTTTTTCCAAAAGCACTCAGAAAAAATTGTTCAAAGTGAAACCAAATCAATAATGAGATCCAAACCATGTGATGCAATTATTTACACTTTATATAGCACTTGATAGTTTAATTGATATTTTAACATATAATTATTGTCTTGAAACAATAGATAATAATTATGCAATAATAAATATTTATTATTATTTACAATAATGTAATTGCCTATAGCACCAACGTTTTAGAGACACATGAAAGGGGGTTGTCACAGAATTTAGAGTGAATATAAAATAGTTCAAGTAAAGCCATTGCTTTTGTGCATTAGACTAGTCAGAGGAGCCTAAAATAAATAAAATACATCAAAAATAGGTAGTGAGTTGGAAACAACATTAGGAGGTTGCTTCTGAAATTCTGAACTGAATGTAAGTGTTGCCACCTGCTGGATTTATAGCATAATGGCGTTAACTTCATTGTCTTATACTAAACATAATTTCATCTCACCCTAAGCATCATGATAATAACATTTTAATCAAGTAATATTAATAACAATAAATATACTCATTTATAGGCACACTCACTAGACAATTAAACAGTTATTTAAAAAATCTTAATTTTAAATGTGTTCCATTTCTATTCTAGGTGTCAGTATAAAGTTCAGGAAGAATCTATTATTGCATTAAACATAAACTACAATAACTTGTACATTTCATGTTTTTTCATGATGCTGTTCACGGTCCTGTCCAAATTTTCGTTGTCTCTTCATGTGAAGAATAAAAAAAATTGACAAAGAAGATTCTGATTGTCTTTTGCGGATTCCAATGTCAGATCAAAAGCAAACGTGTCCCTATTGGATTATTGTGGTACTGCAGCTGAAACACTCAGAAACATCATTTGGTCTATCAAACTAAAACTTCATAAACAAAGGCTGGTACTAAGGATTTGACCTTTTGACATTTTTAGGCGGAAACATATCGATTATTTATATTTTTTCAATAAAATCTAACAATAATATATTTATAGTTTGTTATAGCAGTAAATATAAACTAAAATAACATTTTTTTTGTAAAAAAATACTAAATAAAAAAATAACCAGAACTAATCTTCCAAGTGTCTTCTTTCAAACGAGACCACCCTAAGTCTGTACCCCAAAGCATTCATGAGTCACAACTATTTCAGTTTAAATAGCGTTTTCATGTGTAGGCTAAAAAAGGGCTGCGCCAGATAACAGGTTAACGCATGGATGCCCAGTGCTCTGATGAAGTTTTTAATCTCATCACACACACGTTTGTGTAAAATGCTGAGTTTGTCCATGGGTACCATTTAGAAACACTATAGACCGTTTCATCGGACGCGCCTCTGATCACCAGTTAAATTCCGGTTTGTGTTTGTCTAGTGTAATCAGGGGTGCCGCTAGGGTTTCTGGGCCCTCTGGCTAATTTGTATCTGGGCCCCCAAAGAGTTATTGCATATTGCTTTCAATAAGGGACAAAAAATAAATCAATTTGAACTGTTTATTAATTAATTAATTAAAAATGAGTCTGTAAATCTTAGTCGATAATAAAAAAACTAAACCAAAATATTAATTACATTACCAAGTTACAAATACTTTTGCACACATACAGTATACTTGAGCTAAATAAAAATACTTCCTTGGCCTATTGTGTAATAAAACATTGGGGTGTGTAACTGATTGAATTGATTGTTTATGTTCATTAAAACCATAACACAAAACAGGGAACGTAAATCACCTTGTTTTATAAAAAAACTGGGTGACTAGTTGTCTTCTCGACCTCTCTTCTCTCTCATGTTTCTCTTTTAATTACTTAATTTTATCTGCCGCTGCGCAATGTCGATACACCTACAGAACTGTGAAGGGCTACAGAGCCAGTGCTGCTTCTCTGAATGGTCCCCTTACGTCTTTTTAAGGGGACACCAACACACCGCATACGTCTTAAGGGGACGTTCACATACACACGCAGGTTCTACTGGGCCCCAGTGAAACAAGGGCCCTTAGAATCGTCCTCATCCTCCCCCCTTACGGCGCTCCTGAGTGTAATACAACTATTTATATTATTATTTTACTGCATATCAATTGTATTAAATCAATGATTAGTTTATTTTTTTGTATGTTCATTTTATTACTAAAAATGTGTTGAATGGGTTTTGTAGTGTTGAAGCATCTAAACAAACCTTATGACACATCGACATCTAGTGGTTGAGTTTGGTATCACAGTCTAAGATCAAAATATTGGAGAGACAAGTTTACAGAAATTTAATTGTTTGTGAATGTGCACCGGAAGTTAAGTTGGTTGGTCACAAAAGTTAACATGCGCAGTAACGTTTGTTTATGTTGTTAAAATGAAACCATCTATAAGAGGAAATTAGTCTGGCTAACAGTAAATCGGATATTATTAATAAAGAGATGTATTATTTTTATCTGTTCGTGTCAGAAACTCTGAACTGCATCACTCTGAGCACATTCACATTAACATTCTCTCTCTCTCTCTCTCTCTCTCTGGATGATTTTGAGTTCCTCCACCCAGGTTGCTGACTGCACATCTTTATAATGAGACTGCTCTACAGCGTGTTAATATGCTTGGGTGTGGAATTCATGCCTGCAGAAAACAAAGAAACAACAGTTTTCCTGGCTGTACACAACCTGGGATAAGACTTCTCACCTGAACACTAAAGCCATTTCTTTTCTATTAGAAACCGGGAATGAAAGATAAAGATTCATGAAATCTGTCGCTTCTATTACATTGTTTGTACTTTCACCAGTCTGGATATGATTCACACATAAAAGGAAATCCCTCTTGGTTTTTCTCTTCCACAAACACTGCCTTCATTAGAGATCTTTCACAAAACCAGTGAGACAGATAGACAATTTAATAAAATAAAATAAATAAAATTGTTTTGTTTAAGATTGTATGATATGGCAAAAAGTGTAAACACTAAACATATTTTTCATATGGATCAATTTTACGGCGGTTAAATGATTAATCGCGATTAATCGCATCCAGAATAAAGGTTTGTGTTCACATAATATATGTCTGTGTTCTGTGCATGTTCATTTTGTATTTATAAAAACATGCAATAATTGAAATTACATATTATTTTTTATATTTTTCTTAAATATATGTATGTATGTGTATATGTTTATAAACACAAAATTAATATTCACAGAACACAGACATATATTATGTAAGCACAAACTTTATTCTCGATGTGATTAATCGCGATTAATCACTTGACAGCCCTAATCAATTTTGATATTTGTCATGATATATAATATCTATATATAGCTATCTAATTTCATGCATTTATTTGATATTCAATAAGTTATTTTATTAAGTTATTTTGCACGTGCATTTAGTGACTCAAAATCAAGCCACTCTCTCTCTATCTCTCTCTCTCTCTCTCTCTCTCTCTCTCTATCTCTCTCTCTATCTATCTCTCTCTCTCTCTCTCTCTCTCTCTCTCTCTCTGTCTCTCTCTCTCTCTCTCTCTCTCTCTCTCTCTCTCTGTCTCTCTCTCTCTCTCTCTCTATCTCTCTCTCTCTCTCTGTCTCTCTCTCTGTCTCTCTCTCTCTCTCTCTCTCTCTCTCTCTCTCTCTCTCTCTATCTATCTATCTCTCTCTCTCTCTCTCTCTCTATCTCTCTCTCACTCTCTCTCTCTCTCTCTCTGTAGTATGTGAGTTGTGTAGGCGGGCACCAGCATCAGCGCTAGAGATCAGTCAGACTCAGTCACAGTCAGTATCAAACTCGATCGGTATCAGGACAGTCCGATGTGTTTCTGATCATGCTCGGATGATGTGAACTTTAATTTGAACTCATGATCTCACAGAAGATGGTCGCAGCACACAGCTCGAGCTCCTCTGGATCTGCTGAGTGGATCTGCTGTCTGGATAAGAGGTACAAACTTATTCCGCTTCACCTTCGGCAATCCGTTAGGCATCAGTGCCTTTGATCGTTCATTTGTAAACACTGAACAAAATCATTTCAATCTCATAAAACTGTGATTGTCAGATTGACTGATGGAGAATTGAAATCTCGGGGCTTCAGAAGGGTAGATTTTAGATTCATTGCGTTGATTGATTGATTGATTCATTCACGTGTGAGTCTGTGTTTATGATGAGTGCAGATGTATTGTACACGTGTACTTTGTGTTGGGTTGTTTGTCACCTGGAGGAGGAGGTCACCAGTGCTGCAGTGCTTGTGTTACTGCAGACTCATGAAGAGAGAGAGAGACAGAACATCATTAAAGGCACAGAATCACCCAAAATGAACAATCTCTCCATCCTCATGTTGAAAACGTAATGCACTTTAACAATAGTGTTTATTATACAAAAAAGGTTAATTCAGGACTGGAAATAGCAACCTATCTGTCCGAGTGTTTTGTAAACATTTTTTGGTGATGTTGCTTGTAGGGTAAGCGTGAAATCCCATGCACATTTACATCAAGTCATTTAGCAGATGCTTTTATCCAAAGCGACTTACAAATGAGGTAAACATGTACACTTGCATTATAGTGCACCTTACACAAAGCTTTGCTTTTAAGAACTTTCATGGAAATCCATGAAACGTTTCCGAACAAAAAACGATCCTTTCGGAGCAGTTATTATGTGAATGGACACTGCTTATGACATAAAACCCAAAACCAAGATATCTATAACATCACAGCAGTTAGCTAACATTATATTCTCTTTATCTAACTTGGCAGAGACTTCTGTCTTAATGTGTTTATGACACACTCTAATGGGCTCTGACCTGCTCTTCCCTGCAATGAATGGCTCCATCTCAATGTTGATCAATATTTACACATCTAAAGCAGATGGCCGTAGGTCGGTTTTAAAGAGTAAATGTCCCAGCACTGATTTCTCTCCGTTCCCTGCATCTTTATCTCCTTCTGTCACCTGACGTCGTTTTCACAGAGGGATGTTGACAGCAGATGTCCAGATGTCTCGAATCGAGCCGTATTTGAACTCAACAACTATATATATTGAGCACTGTTTGAAACCGAATTATATAAAGGTCATGAATTCTACTTTTGAGACTTGATTAATTAAATGCAAAATACACATTAGGATGAAAATGACAACTGAGTCTTTTATCTGCACTTAGTAATGTGTTGCTCACATTGAAAGGGTGACTTCATTTTTGGTGTTGAAATGTTTGCACAGTAAATGGATTTTTAGTCCCTGTTAAACACACTTGCTCACATGATGTTGGAGTTTGCACAGGTGTGTCTGACCTCTAGTGGGCTTGTGTCACTGGATAAAGCAAGATGCTTTTAAAACAAACATTTGAACTTAGATGTTTTGTTCCTTGGATGGATGTAGTACGACCATGAACATCAGCTGGATGTTCAACCCATCTTCCACCAGAAGGCACTCATCACATCCCTCGTACAATCCTATTATGATCTGAATTTCCCACAATCCACTGCTCAGTCTTATTATGCCTCATCATTGACGGGCTGTTTGTCTTTAGCCGTATCACTCTGCCTATAGCCTGTTTTGCTCAGTCACTCTCTGCAAAGTCTTGTGTTAGTGTAACTACTGCAACCCTGAGCAATCTCTTTGTTTTCTGGTCTGCTGATAAAGTTTCTACATTACGCCTAGTTTGCCTGTTGCAGCTCTAGTTTCTGGTATCGGACCCCTTGTATCTCCTCGCATGCCAAAGAAGCTTTCGAACATGATTTTTTAGTTCGATCTGTATATACAACCTGTTTAAGTTCGAACAAACAAAACAATATATCATGCACAATATCAAAGCTCTGAAAATTTTATAGAGCTTGTGAAGCTGATAATGTACAACAATAAATCATCTGCAGTTTTGATACCTAGCATTACGAATATTTCCCACATATGTAAAGTCAATAACATGGGTCCTAACACTGACCCCTGAGGAATTGTAGTTCATGGAGCTTTTCTCTTAGGATTCAGGTGTGGCGACTAAAATGTACAGTGCAAAACCAAAGATTTGAGAACTACTGCTCTTAAGGGTGAATCATTTAAGACATTTAAGTCTAGCTCTATTTTGGTTTGGAATGCCCATTTTTCAACATCCAATGTATTGCTGATATATTAAACCAGGTCCCATTCTATATTTCTACAGGTATAACTTGAAAAGTAAACTATACCAAACATAATGGTAAAGTAGAATAGTTTGTGGATTACGCTTCATATTGACCTGACTGTTTTATTTGTCTGCGTTTTGTATGTGTTGAATTTGAAGACCAGAGGAACGCTCAGGGGAAGATGTGGACATTATTTTGGCCCGTCTGAAAAGTGTGAAGGCCTTTGAAAAGTTCCACCCTGCTCTATTTCAGCAGATCTGTCTGTGTGGCTTCTACGAATGTCTGGAGAAAGGCATCACACGTGAGTCCCACACAAACAGTGATACAACAAAAAACATTATGGTGATTTGATTTTTATTTTACACTACTTCCTCTGTTAGTGTACAGGCAGGGTGATATCGGCACTAACTGGTATGCTGTCCTGTCTGGGTCTCTGGATGTCAAAGTGTCTGAGACAGCAAACCATCAGGTACATTATTATACTTACCACTAAGGTTGTGCGATATCAAAGAAAAATGCGATTTGCGATAGCATGCTAAATTATGCCACATTCGATATGCGATACGATATTTCTTTTTCTATCGGCTTCAACCTAAAACTTATAGACTATAGACCACTTCCCAAGATCCTTGGTCCAGAAGCAGTTTCAGTTTTATTATTATCATTTTATCATTATCACACATACATAATTTAAACTTTAAGATATTTGTTTTTTCATTTTGATTCAGTTAAAAATGTTAGTTGCGTGTTGTTCAACCATTGTGTACTTTCAAAAACTGAAACAGGAAGTTGTTTTGGACCAGCTTTGGATCAGTGTTGTTAACGTCATCCAAATTGGTCTGTACGTAACTTTTTGAATAAAAAAATGTTGTTATGACAAAATATTGCAATATGCACATTTGCGATATTTCGATAGTTTCAATATATTACGTAGCCCTACCTCATAGCTAGTGTTTTACCACAGCATGAGATTTTGTCTAGCTCATTTTCACATGTCCAGATGCATGCTGGTTGAGGTTTGAAGCAGAAATATTTATTTCTTTATGAATCCTGTCCCTAATGAAACTGAGTATGAAACATCTCTATTGAGTGCAGATGCTTATTATAGAAAACTAGAACAAGCTCTATAAATCTCTGAGGAGTGAAGAAGCAATCCTCTCTCTCTTTCCCTCTGTGTGTGTGTTGAGTGAAATTGCTTCGGTTATAAGAGGTCTGAAGTGGAAGTTCAGCGGTCTCTCATCAGAACCATCTCAGATGGTTTGTTTCTATATATGACCTCTACCCCTCCCCTCCTTTGTCTCTCTCCACCTCTCAAAGAGTTTTCCTTTAACTTGTGCCCGTTTTCATGTCAGGATGCTGTCACCATCTGTACGCTGGGCATCGGCACAGCTTTTGGGGAGTCAATACTGGACAACACTCCACGGCACGCCACCATCGTCACCCGAGAGTTCAGTGAACTGCTGCGGATTGAGCAGAGGGACTTCAGGAGCCTGTGGGAGGTATGCAAAAACACAAACTCCCACACAGAACCAGCATTTGTGACGAGATAATACATTTCAAGTGTTTCACGCTATTGCATGAATCTTTAAAATAGAAATTTTGTGAGCATCTGTACACATACAAAAATTATCTAGTTTTCGAATCTGGTGTATTTTTTGGTTTGTAAATGCAACAGTAGATCTGTTGTGACTCACAAGAGCTTCTGTCCACAATTAGTAACTTCAATCATAAACATTTTGCAGTAGATGAAAAAAGGTGATGCTGATATATGCACATGGTTTTTAGCAGTCATTGATTATTGGAATGTATTGAATATAGGTTGCTGACTACAACATATTAATTTAAAATAAAGGGGTAGTTCACCCCAAAATGAAAATTCTGTCATAATTTACTGACCCTTATAGCATTTAAAACCTGTATGACTTTCTACACCAGAACACAAAAGAAGATATTTTGAAAAATGTCGGTAACAGAAAACCTTTGCTCCCCATTTACATGCATTGGTTTTGTGTCCATACAGAAGTCAATGGGGACCAAGAGTTTTTGCTAACAACATTCTTCAAAATATCATCTTTAAATGTTTAAGATGACAAGAGGATGAATAAATTATGACAAAATTCATTTTGGGGTGAACTGTCCCTTTAAACCATGTTATGATATTATTTGCGCATTTCCGTAGATCTGGAAGTTTTGATATTTCCATATTATATTGAGTTTCTCTGCTCTCTTGTCTTCTTTCTGGGTTCTTCCATATCTGTTTGTTTACAACATCTTCTCTAAAGGTTGAATATTTAATAAATTAATAATTCAATTTGAAGTTTACTCCCTGCATGGTCAGTATGGCAACACTCCAATACTTAGACAAAAAATGTCAGAGATGAACTGAAACGTCATTTTTTGTTTACCTATGATATGTGTGATCATTTCTACAGTCATAGTAGTACTATGAAAATATTGGAGATGGATTTGATCCGCTTTATCACATTTGTCCAGCAGGGGGCAGTGGGGTTCTGTTCACCTTTAAAGGTTGCCATTGGTCGTTTATCATCCCACAGAGAATGATTGTTCTGATTTTGTACTATTTTCAGTCATACTGAAATATAAACTCTCAAAGTAATGTCCCTTAATTTATAGTTATTCCTGTTGTAGTTTTCAAACCAATTTCATATGGTCTTTAGACATTGTAGTCAAAGATGTTTATTATGAATTGTGCTTCATCAGGTCGTGCATGAATGTAAAGGTGAATAGAGCTGTACATATGTTAATACGTGCACAGCGTGAGTTTAGTAGTCTTTTGTTCTGTCGTTTTGGTTTTTGTCAGCCGTGGGCACTAAGTAACACTGAGCATGATGGGAAGCTTTTACTAGAGCGGGTCAGAGAGGGACAAACCACATCAGAGGAGTCTGTGAGAGTGTGTGTGTGTGGAGGATCTGAGAGAGTCGTGTACTAGCAGAAGTTTCAGCTGTATCTGGTATGACTGAGCTAATGTCTTATCTCATCATTAATATTGTCTCTGGTCGTCTGTATCAATGGTCGTCTGCTAAAAATCTATTAGTGGCAGTTATGCAAAAGATTTACATTTTCGCTTCTTTGCAGAAGGAGATAACATATTAACGAAAGACATCATTATGTAAGGCTACACTGTAAAAATGATTTGTTGTTTTAACTTAAAAAATTAAGTTACCCTGCGGCCTTAAAACATAGAATTAAAACACTTAGGAATATTGGTTAATTTAACGATGTTGCATCAAATTCACCTAATAACTAATATTTTACGTTATACACGTAATAAAATAATTATGATGCACCCAGTTAACTTACTTTTTTAAGTTGAAACAATCAATTTTCACAGTGTTACACCTCTGAAGACATACAGTTGTAATAAATTATATTGCATATCTGTCAATAAATTCTCCATAAAATAACACATTGGACCTTTAAGAAACCAAAATATAAAAGTGTATTAATAACTATTTCGTTGCAATTAATGAACTTTTCACTGGCTGTCAGTCAGACTGTACTGAGCTGATTATGGTGAGTTCACTGAATTTAGTCCATTAAATGACACAGAAGTTTTTCCCTGTCAAGCATGAATTTTTCCTGACCATTTACACCCCAGAGCATTCACAAAAGATACATGATTTTGTGTGGCTGCAAATTCGGTCTGTAAAATTGACGTATATAATCACATGTCCGCTGGGAGCGAGAGGTGTGTCTGTTTATGCATTTGTTGTATATTTAAAGTACAATGTTGGTTCATGGGTGGGATGCCCACGCAGCTGACTAACAGGAAAAGAGAGAGACACTGAGTGTTCAGGGGGTTTTGGGACGGGCAGGCTTCCATGACCAAGTTCCCATCCCACCCACATCAGGCTACACAACAATGATAACAACACACACACATGAGATGTCAAATTACAAAAGTGTTGCGGCTAGTGTTGCGGCTAGCATCCAAACACTATAATTCATCCGCTGTTCTTGCATTATGTTCTAAGAAAAAATCATTTTATTCGCTTAAAAGACATACGTTAAAGTATCAGGTTGACAATTCATTATATGTATTTATTTTGCTTTGCTTTTGAGAACTAACTATAATCCAAAATCTTTGATGAAATGCTGTTCCAAAACAAAAAATCATTTTGCAGAATTGGTATTTAAGCCTATATATAAATGAATTATATATTTGCCATATTACAAAGCTTTTGTCTCTGATGCCAAGTATTTGAGATAAAGATTTTTTGGTATTTGTTCATCACCCAGCATCAACTGCCCCTGCTGTCAGAAGATGTCTTACAAGGACATGTTATATAAATCATGTAGAGCACCATGAAGAAACTACTCTTTGGGTTTATGAAGAAGCAAACGAGAGACTCCTGATAAAACTGTCTAATATTTAACGGCAAAATGCAGGTCTAATTTATGCCGTTTATGTATAATTATCATTAATGAATCATATAATGATGTTATAAGTAACACAGCGTGTTCCTGCTCCGGCTGATCATTGGCATTCGAGGGAAACTGGATGTGAGATAAAAGAGAGCTTTGGCAAAAACCAGCAGCACCTGTAAATAACTCATTTCTATTTCAAAGCCTACAGCCGTGCGCTGGGTGATTGTGATGTTTGTTTGAAGCCTGTGTCTCTACAGAGGGACAGCTGGCCTTTAATCTGACACAAACACACAGAGCTCATGGCTCTCGAAAACCCACCGCACAAACTCCACGTCTCATTGCCGCTCCAGTATTTACGTTTAAAGGGATCATATGACACAGCTAAAATGAATATTATTGTTTGTTTTAGATGTAATGCAATGTGTATACACAATTTTAGGTTCAAAAACGCTGTATTTTCCATGTACCGTGCATGTTTGTATCTGCTCTTTACCCATCTCTGAAATGCGCAGATTTTTTACAAAGCTCATGGCTCTGAAAAGCATGGTGTGCTATGATTGGCCAATTAACCAGTGCGTAGTGATTGGTCGAATACTGCAAGCTAGTGACGGAAATGTAACGCCTCTTACCATGTTTGGAACATCAGGTTCCACTTTAATTGTACTGACAGGTACACCACCTTACTTGCGTATAAATTTGGGCGGTCTTAGTCAAATCATACCACGAACTGATGTAGATTTGTGGGGGTGTGGTTACACGAGGCGTTTCAGGCAGGTCTGGGTGAGCATTCGCTTTTGGATAGAATGCGTCCTCTAATACATGAATGGGCAATTTATAACACACAAAAAAAAACTTATCGCGCCATATGATCCCATTAAAGTCTTTGACTAGATGTATTGATTTTATGATTGTAGTAGGATTTATACTCTTTGAGGGTGTGGGGGTCAACTGGCTTTATAAGGATGTGAAGCAGTCAGAAAATCGAAATGACCCTCGCGGGACACTTCAGTTCAGCTGTTTAAGATTATTTTCAATGACAGCGGTGATTTCCTCGAGCTATCCTTCAGTTTTTTTTTTAATTTAGTAAGCTGTAAAGTAAAGATCATTGAACATCCATTTATTGTATTGTAAATGCAATATATTAATTTGATAAAATTACATTGCATTTAATATATATATATATATTTTTCTTTTCTTTATGTCTGAAAAGCTATAGATGTAATAGATATAAAATACAGATATTTCTTAGGGATTTAACAATATTATTAATTTCATGGTATCTCAATATTATCGCGGTCACATGACTGTATGAAATAATAGGTCTTAACAGAATAGAGAATGTTAAACAACATTATAGATATTACCCCTGTCAAGGTCCAGCTTATGCAGTTATTTTATTTTATAATAGAGAGTTGAAGTAATTTGACCAATCGTATAATATACCTCATACCTCAAAGCAACAGTTACAGTATGTTTAGATGATAAAGAAAAGAGGAGAGGATACGACGACATGGTTAATTTTTTTGTAAAGTTCAATAATTGTTTATTAAAAACGCATGCCACTTTTTTCTTCATTTGTCATTTAAATATAGCAAATAAATATAGTAGTGCAGGCAATACACAGAGGTATTATCATACCGTGAGATTTTGATATCGTTACATCCCTAATATTTGTATTTAGTTGCTTATTTATAGATAGTACCTTATGTTTCAAGTTTCACTCAAGTCAGTTGACAGAGATTTCTATTGTGACAACTTAGAGAGTAAAAACATGTCTCGCTACAGATCTGATCCAAAGAATATTTGTATGAAAGTCAGTGTCTCTGTTATCAGTGTCTCTGTGTCTCTGTTATCTTTTGTCTTTTCCATTCGTCTTACATTATAAAAGAATACTGAAAATACTAAATTATTGAGAGAAGTCGTGATACCTTTAGCATTGTTGTAAGAAACGTGTGTTAATGTGAAAGTTTGTGTGCAGCTTAAAATTCTATATTATTCCTGAAATTTTGTGACCATTAGTAAACATAGTTGTACATTTTTTATCTACTAAATGTGTTTGAGTATGTGTGTATGCGTAGTCAGTAGTCATTAGACCATGATGATTGGAGTACTCAAATCGCCTAGCAACCATTTCACTCTAAAAGGAAGGGGGGTCAGCTGCCCATTCAGCCATACACACACACACACACACACTACATCAGCAATCTTCCTAACACACACTCAGACATATTCTGGCTATGCACGCGTTCGTTGGCCTGGACCACACACACACACAGAGAGAGAGAGAGAGAGAGAGATACAGTTAAACATGTTAAATAAGGCTCTCTGTATCACATACTAAAAGCTACAGAGAGAGAGAGAGAGAGAGAGAGAGAAAGCTAGTGCAGTCCTGACTGCTTCAGTGTCTTACACTCATGGGTTGGTCATCACTGTAGGTAAGTGTCTGAACGTTCACTCTCATCCTTTTTTCTTTTTTGGACCTTTTCCCCACATGATGCTGTCTGTCGCTCTTTTTTAAGGGTGCTCCATTCTTCTGCTCTTTCTATCCCCTGTGAGATTTGTATTCAGGATGCAATACGCACAACTTGTGTCGGACTGTGTGTGTGTGTTACTGATGTTCATTTCTGATACAACATGTATTCACTTAGATTGTAATGAAGTGTGACACTGTGAGAGAGAGAGTACAGTAGACGCTGCTCAGAATGCCTTTGAGAGTTATGTAATCTGTGTGAATAATTCAGTGAAATGAAGTGCAGTGGATCACTTTTCTTTAAAGGTATAAGAGGAAGATAGGTTTTTTGTGTATGTCATTTTAAGGGAATTTGTCTATTCATTTGATTTTATGAGCTGTCTGGCAAGCCTCTGTTTCTGTTCTCATCTACAATTCTTCTACTTTGCTCTTAATTTTATTTAGTCACAAATGTGTTTGTCACCATTTTTTGACATGAATGTGATATATGCTGTACTTTGATGATCGTAGTAACTGTTTTAGTAAGAATGAATGAAGTCAAACATAATATTGCACAATGTTCAACAGTGTTTCTGGCCATAATATATTTGGCCATAATATTTAAATGTCCTCATGTAGCACCATTGGACTGATTTTATGCTTTATTGAGATGTTTATGCTCAAAAGGTTTTGGGTACTTGTGTGATTTTAGTTCTTTACCCCAGGCAGATTTCTCCGGGCAGTTCAAGTTACACGGAATAATAGTAATAATAATAATCTCTCTCTCTAGTCTTGAAGTTGTGTCTTCTCTGTTGATGAAAGCTCCCGTCTCTGTATTTCAATGCAGGTATGTTTTTTGCAGGCGTGGGCTGTGTTAGATTAACGCTACACGTATCACTTTGAATCCTGCTCAAACAAACTGCTTTATCTTGATCTCATCGGAGTTTTTATTGCATAGCAGCTGTGTCATTATTGTGCGTTTTGGCTCCAGACTCACTTTCACATGCTTCGTTTTTAAGTAACGACATCTTCTTTTGCATCCTTCTATCATTATCTCAGATGCTCCTTCAAAGTGAGCACCAGCCTCTCTTTGAGGTGTCTGTGGGGTTTGATGTGGCTTTCATATCTCGATAATTGAACACCGGCCAACTGGATCATCCAAAAACATACTTTCAGATTTACAACCTGAATAATTATCACTTCACTGTAGGGTTCATCATGAACGTTTGGTAAATATTTGTATGATTCACAGGTTACTGTAGACTTACTGTAGAATACTGAGACATATCATTTTAATACTATGCATTTTAAAATATAATAATAATTTATATAATGTAAAAATAATTCATACAAATTTTTAAGAATTTGCCAAATACAAGGTTTTATATCCCTCACAAAAAGTATGAAAAATACTACGCTGTTGTTTTTGGGGAAAAAATTGAATTAGTACTGTAAGTATTTAACATTAAATTGAAGTACCATGATTTTTCCATCTAATATCTTTATTGATTTACAGCATCATCACAGTTCTTTTAAGAGATTTCTTGTTGTTCACATACAGTTTAAAGAAGAACGTGTATTTATATTCCGACTGATGATGAAAACATTAATTTATCTTTAAAGTAAAAACTCTAATAATCTCTCAGCAGGATGCGGTTGTCATGGTGATGGGACACTTTTATTGGTTCTGTGTGCTAAGTGTAGTTTGCCATGTCTTTGGTCAGATTAAAGACCTCAAATTGACACAAACATCTCCAGAATGATTTATTTTGGCGAAGATTAATTCCATTTCCTGTTTATATGTTCCGTCTCTGTTTTAATTCGGATGTTATTTGCTTTATCTCTATAAAAGCGTTATTCTTGGAAAGTCAGTTTTAATGAATAGTTTCAAACATCCAATTTCATTATACTCCAAAACACCATTCTTAACTTATTTTTGTGTGATGATGAGTTAGTTGAAATCTTTCTCAGACAAAGAACATTGAACAGACAGACTCAATGAAATTACCTGGTGCAAGTGTCTGTCAGAGAATCACATGAGATCTCTTAAAAGTCTGTAGTTTATGCATCACATTTGACAGAATTACTTAAGAAAATGGTTAAGAACACCTCATCTACTTTGAGCTGAAAACACACCCTAAACCCACACAATCGACTGTGCCAATGATAGCGCCACAAACCCACACACACTTTAGTGAAATCTTTATAGATTTACAGGTGATTTTTTAGATCTTTATACATAGATTTTTAATAGTTAGTAGATATTTTAATACACTCTCTCTTTCTTTTAACTGAATGAGTTCAAAACACTGATTCGATGATTCATATGTGAAATAACTCAACATAAAAGTGTCGTTTTACGTTTCAAAGGGTTGTTTATTACGATTGTTAAATTGGTACATAAATAATATGAAAAATAACTATTAATCATTTTTGTATATTCTTTATGTATCACTGGCTGTTTGGTTGAAATTATGGTTCTTCCAGTGCAGAATAATAATTATCCAGACGTATGCTGAATAAAGTGATCTGATCTTTCTTTTCTAATCTGCTGATAATCTTTGCTGTTTTTGGTCTCCAGTAGCTTGTGTTATTTGTAGAGGAGGGTTATATAAGAGTTTTCTTGAGATATTCACACACCCTGAGCATGCACGCTTCATTACACACTTCAGCTTGAATGAACATCTACTAAATCTCTAGTCTACACTGAACATGTGTGAAGATCTGTATGTGACTGTATTTGTATTTTTAAGCATATGGCCTTTAGCAGATTAAATATATTTTATATAAAGACTTGATAAATATGTTTGCCCCCATCTTCATGTGTGTTTGTATATCAGTCTGACTAAGCACCTCTAGGCTATCATGTCTCCTCCAATCACAGCTCTCCACTAAAGCTTCAGGGGGTTGTGGGTAATTTGTCATGTTGTATTGCTCTTTGTGTATAATTTAGGCCATTATTGCATACAATGTGTCCAATAATTATAAAAAAAGTTAACTAAAAGTTAGTTTGGCCAATAGCGTAAATGCACAAAAAATGTCATACATTTAAAAGGTGTCTGAAACTAAAATTCAAATGACAAAAAAAAGATAAAAACACAGAATTAACAAGAAAAAAAACTGCATTCTAATGCACATTCTGATGTATTATTTTATCTCAAACACATAATTTCTCATTGTTTGGACAAAGTGGTCCCACTGACTGAAACAGCACAGTGTTCACACTTTACCAAATGACGTACTGTATACTTTACCCAGACTAAGAAGAAAGTATTTGGAAAATGACACTTCAAGCTTTAATTCTCACCTCTCACAGGCGTCCATCAGGTACAGTGATGAGACATAAGTGATGATCCAGACTGTCTACACACATAACTCTCAAAAATTTGCATCACCATGGAAACCACTAGTAAGAGCAGATTGTCTGTTTTCAGCTTACAGACATTCACTTGTGAATTTAAGTCTTGTACTGTTCAGTCTGACTGTGTACTTGTATATTTCATCACCAGTGTTTCAGATTGCTGTATAATTGTGTATGCTGGTAAACATCCTTACCTCTGTGTATTCAATATGTGTAATGTGATGATGCTCACAGCTCTATTGTTCAGTGTTATATTTTTATATTTTTTAAATCCAACAATCAGTGCAAAAATAAAAACCTGCTCACCATTGACTGACACCAGCCCAGAAACACGGTGATAAAAATGTAATAATTTAAGTGTTTATCGAATAATCGAGCCCTGCCTATCAGTCATGAATGTATTGTGTTTGCAAGGATTTTTCATTCTGTGTTCATACTGCTCAAAGGTTCTCTTCATTACTGGAGATGAAAGAGTTTAAAGTGAGTGGTGGTTTTACTACAGATAAACGGATAAGATTAGAAAATGTATTCATTCAGTCCTTCTAATGCTTGTGGTGTGTTATTTGGGTTTGACGTGTCATATCAGTCTAATATATTCATGAATGTTTCAGGACAATAAACAGTTCTGATTTATATTACTTTTGTTCCACATTGTAAGTAGAATATTCAACAGTACACTTATCAAAACTATGGATGTTTCAACAGGACTTAGTTCTAAATCCCCCAAAATTAAGTGTAGTCGTCTATAATTTTGCTGAAATGATTTCTTGTCATTTTATCAAACAGCTTTTTTTGTAATAAAATAAATGAATAAATTGGCACAATAATATTTAAGCACTTTCTGGCGAAAAGTTTTTATAAGATTATGAGAATCATTTCTGTCAAGTTATCCCAAACTTTTGACATCGTTTAATGCACACTTTCTGATCATTGCATTAGATAACAAAATATGACATGATTGTTTGTATTCATTGCACTGACAGCATTAACGTTTTTGTATCTGTATAGCATGTCTGTAACATTTTGGAGCACTTTACTCACTTTCCGGCATATCAATTCTTACTTATCGATAGACGCACTGACATATTAGGTTAGGTTGTAGTGATTTATGGGAGCATCAATCACAGATGATGACTACAGAGCAACATCTCACATCTGCACCAGAGAAAAACTGTGTTAACTGTCTCAAGTGTCCTGCTTAATGGATCTGTCTGGAAATAGTCACTGAGCTTTATTTAATGGCACCAAAACATTCAGACAAATTAGATTTTTTTTACCCTTTTCCAAGATTTGATGTTTCCAAATCCAAATTCAGTAGCTTCTTGACTTTATAAGGAGTTTAAGAGGAAAATGTAATCTCTCTTTTACAGCTCAGGAGATTTGACAGATTTCTCAGCAGAGTTATAAAAATTTTGTTTTTAGTTTTATTTATTAAATTAATATTTTAAATAGTCTTTGGTTTAGATTTTTAGTTTTTAATGTTAATTCCAGTTACATTTTTAGCAGTTTGGTTATTTGCTTTTGTCCTTTCATTACTTATTTCTTTTTATGTAGCTATTTAAGATTAACTATTTTTATTCGTAGTTTTTGTTTATTGTTATTATTTTAGCGCCTTAAACTTATATCAGTTTATTTCTGAGGCAACAATTTATTTTTTATTCATTGCAAGTTGTTCCAATCATTTTAAGTGCAACATTTTATTTGATTTCAACAAAAGAAACGTTTTCAAAGTTTTAATTTTAGAAATCTAAAATGACCTTGGTTCTCAGTTGGGTTTCATTAAATTACTTTATCTCAGATTTTTATTAAATGCTTGGAAGAAATAAAACAGAAACAAAGAAGATAATTGGTTAAATCCATGCAGAGAATAGATCAGTAAAATGTGGATTGTAGAATTCCGGATTGTAATAATATGATGATGAATAAAATGTTTGACTTCATATTGAGATAAAACAATATTGACCTGGCAGACTTGGCAAATCTGAGCTCGGTTTGTGACATTTTTGAGATCGCATCTGAAACTCCAACGGAGACATTTGTGAGTTTTCTTGGTCTTTTATCTGGAGTAATATCTGAGGAGACCGTTTCTATTTGCACCATTGATGTCAAGGAGTAATATTTTATGATATGAATGATATCTCGTGTGATTTTTCTTTCTTACTGATTGGTGTGTGAGGTTGGCTTGCTGTTTTCTGTTCTGTATCGGGTTAGATGGATCAGAGCAGAACTCAATTGTATTATTGAATATGGTCTTTAGGGAGGTACCAATCAGTTTAGGTCTGTTATGGACTCTTAAACAGATTACATGACCTCGATGGACAAGCAGGACTTACTGCTCTTCAATTCAATGCTAAATGGACTCTAATCTCTCTTGTGTCTTGTGTTCAAAACAACGTAAAGTGCACTTCTCCTTCAGTAACCCTTCTTAAGTGCCTCAATAGGACTTCTGTTTGTCTGTCTGTCTGTCTACAGTATATTTTTATTTATTGTGCTAATCTAAAATACTCTATTAGTTTAAGTGTCGGTCTCTTGTAAGTGTATAAAATGACAGTAAACCTACACAGGACCTTAAACCTGCACCTTTGATATCATTCACAATATTATATCTGTGTTACAAGCGACAGAAACATTTTAGATTTGTGTGACATGTTCATGTGTGTGACCTCTATACAGTATAGGTGCTGTTCGATCTGTAATTCAAAAGGTTAAATCCATCCTAATCTTCTCTGATCCAGAGTCAGACCTGATTAAAGAGATTACACAGACACTTCCTCTCATACTGCCTCCCTGAGCTGCATCTCAAAGGGTGGTTGCTAGGGTTTTCTGAGTGGTTGCTAGGTGGTACAAAAGAACTGACCCCGATATTCTGGTCCATGATTCAGGTTTGTCCCTCAATGACTGTTGGACCTGTTTTATCATCTGATGGTGAAGTGATGCAAATTTCTCACAAGGTTTCATTCACATCTGTAACACAAACATTCAGCATGTTACTTCTGCCAAATACAGAGTTACGTGTTCCTTTACAATCATCTAATGACTGGCTTTTACAAAACATTGAGTAGATGTGTGTGTGTGTGTTCATGTGTGCGTGTGAGCATCCATGAATCATATATGACCAACTCTTTGACCTGAGATGTCTTTAACGCATCAACAACATTTGTAACCCATTTTACCTCCATATTGTGACATTTTTCTATAGAGCAGTTGTAGGATGCGCTGTAGACCCGAATGTTTAAAGTAATTAAATAGTTAAAGTAATTTATATAAAAAAATGGTACAAACTGAGTTCCTGTAACTAATTTAAACAAGCTAATTCAAGACGATTTGTCGGGAATGAATTTCAGTTCGCAGCATGCTTTGCGTGAGACTGCATTAGGCGAGTACATTTTGAAATGATTTGTTATTTTAGTTTTTAGAAAGGAAAAAGTCTGGTCAATGATGAATGTCCATTTTTCTTTGATATGTGTGACCCTGGACAACAAAACCAATTTTTCAAAATTGCGCTTTTTAAATCAACTGAAAGCTAAATAAATAAGCCTTCCATTGATATATGATTTGTTAAGATCTGACAATATTAGCTAGGGAACTATTTCAATCTCTGGAATCTGAGGGTGCAAAAATAAAATACTGAGAAAATCGCCTTCAAAGTTGTCCAAATTAAGTTCTTAGCACAGTATATTACTCACAAAAATAAAGTTTTGATATATTTACGGTAAGACATTTACAAAAATTTTCAAAGATTTCCTAATGATTTTTGGCATAAAAGAAAAATCAATAATTTTGACCAACACAATGTTTTGTTGGCCACTGCCAAAAAAATCCTTTGCTACTTACGACTGGTTTTGTGATCCAAGGTCACGTGTAGAATTGTTCAAAATTAAAAGGAATTAACATGCATGAGTACAACAAACTAAAAACTTGATAGTTCTGCTTAAAATTGGGAACATCATAACTCAAAAAATCTTAATCTTTTATAGTTTTCCCAACTTAATCGAATGTACATTGTGGGACTTGATTTCATCCATCAGGATTCGCATTCTATCGTAAGAAGCGTGTTTGGAGGAGAGGGGCATGAAAAGGAGGTCTTGACGATGTCAACCACAAATAAAAGTGGCTTCAGAGGAGAAGCCAAATATATATATATATATATATTTTTAAATGTGCTCTGAGAAATCACACATCAATGTGTTTCATTAGGTTGCTTTATTTATATATGATGGCATTTGGGCCGTCTGTTATGTTTTTCAGAAGTATCGTCACTGTATGGCTGGTCTTCTGGTCCCTCCCTATGGTGTTATGGAGAGCGGCCCAAACACTGATAGTAAGTAAAAAACTCTTTATTCTCTCATCATTTACACAACCTTGTATCATTCTAAACTGTGTGAATTTCATTCTTCTATGAAACATGAAGAAATTATTTTAAATATAGACATTTCAAAGCAAACCAACATAAACAAACGTAACTTCCCATGCACGCTTTTGTGGCCCAAACACAACTTCCGGTACACATCCGCGCAGAATACAGTCCCTGTAGATTATTTCTGAAATAACAAGTAAATTACATTAGTAATTAAACTACATTAAAGTATGTCTAGCCAGAATTATTTTGGTTTACTAGTAGAAGAACCGTTACTTGGCTAAACTTAAATGCGACAAAGTTACAGGACCCATTCAAAAAATTGTTTATAAAAAAAAATACAACTGAATTAAACACATTGTTTATTTAATACAATTATTATTAAAAAAATGTATATAAATTATTATTCATATAAATGATCTAAAGTATAAATATACATATAGCGACTAGCCAGAGCAATTAACAAACACAGACCTGAAGTTAACTTCGGGCCATAAGCGTGAGGAGAGCTACACATTTTCTCAGTCAATGTATACATTTATCTATAAAACAATTCCTTAAAATAAATTTTAACATTCCATATTCATCTTTCTCTGGATGCATTGTTTATTTGTTCTGTCATGTGTTTTCTGTTAAGCTACTTAATTGGCTACAATGCAAAAATGTGTAAAGCCAAAAGTAGAATTGAATCTAAAAATCCAAAGTGAACATTTTGTTGATATATGCAAATAAATTAAATGCATATAAATGATATATAAACACTGTTGTCTACCCATTCTCATCGATCTGCATATAAATAACACGCTGTTTAAATATTATGTATTACGAACGTATGGCAAAGTTCGATTGTGCGTGTATGAGATACGGCAATATTTGTGTGCAATTGGTGGAGAGCAGCCATTTTGAAACGTACATGAAGAGAAAACACTGAAATAATTAAAATAATACTGTTAGGTTTAAGGTTTGGGTTAGGGGACAGTTTAATAAGACAAATTTACATTTAATATGCACGCACGCTAAAATTGGCGTATCATATGCACGCAAAATGGAACTTTAGCGTATGCATTACACAATATTGCGACAGCGCATGTTATTTATACGCAATTGATGAGAATGGGTCGGTTGTGAGGGATGTACACGAATTTCTCTTTATTATTTCTTGGCAAGCAGTGTTTGGAAATCTGTATTGACAAAGGAGAAGATAAAAAGAAAGATCTTGTTTGCGGGAGCATTAAATGTGCCTTAAGCTTTTGCACAGGACAGAGGATGATGTGTTGGTTTATTTAAGGTAAGACTGCAGGGCTGAGATCTAAATGGTTTGTTGTTTCTGACGGAGAAAGCTTTTCATGTGTGTGAATGATGACCCGGCCTGCCCCCCTATCGCCCCTCATGACCCATTGCTGAAGATTACACACATCTCCATCAGATCTTTAAGATTTATCATGCAGAGTATTTTGTTTAAAAGATAAGTGTTTAAAACATGATCTTGGTGTTATTTTGACAGGAATGCCTGACAAAGACAACCTGAGCAACATCTCACCTGGATCCTCATTCAAACACTTAAAAAAGGTTTGTGTTTACACAAAAATGCCGTAGTGTCTGTGTGTCACCCCGCTGTAAATCCTCAGACCTGTATTTTAAAGCTTTGTTTCTGGCAAATGTTTATTAAGGTATTTTGTAGTAATACTGTTTCATATTGGTTATACTCATGTTGGTTTTTTTGATAGATGTTTGGATAAATCTAGTGTTCCTCTTCACATTACAGTGTATATATATATGTTTGATACTGTGAGTGTTTAATGCGGTTAAATGTACTCGAGTGACTTGCGAAAGAAATAGGTTGCGTTTATATTTGGCATTAACGTGCGATCTCGGTGATCCGAACAAGCAGATCGGATCTTCAGACGATCAGGAAACAGCGCGTTTACACTTGTCAACATCAAGTGGCTTCCACATGGATATGTGATCGGATCTCTATAGTTTCCCATCCATTATTTTTATAAGCCTGCAATTTAAAAACAGCCCTGGTGCGGGGATGTAGTGAAGGTTCATTAAAAGGAAGGAAGGAGGCGCGAACCAGAAGACACTTAAACAAAGTTTAAGTCTGTAAATAATAACAGCCGGCGGCCCCTCACGGCCGACCGCCGGCGAACAAAACAAAAACACGGAAGTAAAACACAAGAACATAAAAACAAATAGAAACATGTTCTGGCCCGGTCCTCTCTCTTCGACGGTCTGGTCGCTCGTTCCTTTTTTATGCTCCCAATCTCCTACGTGATTCGAGACCGGTGCGCGCACAGCTGGCGCTCATTAACAATTACTCACCGGTCTTGAACCACGGTCTCGCCCCGCCTACTCTACTACAGGGGATATTTCAAACAACGCGTATAACAGGCAGGATGAGCATGTTACAGATTTGATACACTGGAAAGTATCCGCCGCAGCCATGTTGAAATCGAGGCATCGGTGGGAAGTAAACCACGGTTAAAAGGATCAATGATCTTATATGTGAAAGTATAAGTAAAATTACACAAGCTTTTGTACTTGAGCTGTGGCGGGTTTCACACACACACACAGACTTGAACGGTGTTTATAAACACATCATTTGTTTATTCATGTCAAAGACACATAAAATAATCACATAAGTATGCCGAAGCTACTATGATCAAAAGTGACCACTTATATTGTTCTCTTCTATTTGGGTTGGTTTGGCTGAAAGTTACAGCGCGTCATTTCTTTGGTCTGCGGCCTAAATAGTGTGTTTTTGTGTTTAAATGATATATACGGTGTGTTCAAAACTCTGTGTCTGTGTCAGCAGCCCCCGGGACAGCGGGAAAACAGAGTATATTACACCATGGGCTATACAGCAAATACACACACACAAGTAGCCTCTGTTGGAAAAAAAGCTGGTATAGTGTTGACAAATTATAAACAAATTATGCGTTTAAAAAACACCGCTGGCCCGGTGTGTGCGGGTAAAGTCACAAATAGTGATGATAAAGCTGAAGTGGTCAAGGTAAACATCTCGTATGATTTGACAAACATCCTCTGTAGGTTGCAAATAATGATACACTGTGAGCAGGAGTAAACATTCCACTGTATTTGTCATCCGCGGTCAGACAGGCTTCAGACAGACCAGAGATGAATGATAGTGGGTGGGGTTTTCTGTAAAGTTGTGCCGGTAAATGTAGATAAAATGGCTGGATTGCGTTTACATCAAACTGAGATCTGATCACAATGCGTCCTCGACTACATCTTGATCAGGAAAACATTCCGATCACTTTTCTTTTCAATGTGTATGTGTACAACATCCAGATACATGTCGCATGTTAATGCCAAATATAAACGCCGCCATAGATTCTTATCCTTTCTCCTATGTGCGTCAGTTGTGATTCTACATCCTTCCTTCCCAGCATCTCACCACCAGAACCCATCTAAACATAAACAAGTGACTCTGGCGTCCTCTTCCCATTGTCCAGTTTTTGTTCCTTTGACCTCACGGGTCATTTCCTGTCCTCCACTGTCAAGCAACCTGTCAACCCTGTTTTTCATATTTACCGTCTATTTTTCGCACTGTACAATGCTGTTGTGAGTGTTTGTGGGTTTGTATAACAGCCGGCAGAATCAGTCTTCCAAAGGTTCAGTTGTTATGTCACGCAAGAACAAACTTATCTCACAAAAGCTCCGAAGCTTAACAGACTGTCATGTGCTGACATTGACTGACATTGGGAGTCTGTTGTTACAGTAGACTGCATGACAGTAGCTTGGCCTGAATTCGCTCAGAAATAATTGTTTTATCAGCTGTCATTTATTATGTTTTTATGTCAGCCAAAAACAAGTTTTTCTCGATGTTTATCAATATCTATTATATTGTTAACATAAGACAGTATGTTCTGATGCCCCACATCTCGTCCCATTCCTGCATTTTCTTTCTGTTCCCTGTTTGTTTTCCAGACATCTTTTATTCAAACTTCATCCCAAATCCATTCCACAGGTATAACAACCATCACCCTGACAGCTAACTGACTCGTGGCGCGTGTTGAGCGGTTTGTCTCTCTTTGTCTCTCAGGTGCAATCAGAAAAGATCTTGCGAGCAGGTAAAGTGTTAAGAAAAATCATCCTGTCCCGAGCGCCTCACATGATCAGAGACAGAAAATACCACCTGAAGTCATACAGGTAAGTGTCTAAAGACGTCTCAATGTTTACTTTAATGCACATTTAATATTCTTGTAATTAAGTTTATTTTTATATGAACTCATTTATATTATTTTAAATATTGAATATTTCATTTAAAAACAGTAAATGCACCCATAATTATTATTATGGGACGCACCGGCGCCATATGATGGTCTCCGACATAATTCTTTTTATTAGTCATGTTTTTCTATTGATATTGAACTGTATTTATACAGCCACGGAAACAATTAATGGAATAGTTCAAAAAATGAAAATTGTGTCATCACAAACAGACCTCATTCCCTATTGACTCCCATGGTATTGATTTTCCCTACTATGGTAGTAAATGAGGAATGAGATCTGTTTGGTAACTGACATTCTTCCAAATATCTTCCTCTGCGTTCAACAAAGAAATGTATACAGGTTTGAAACAATCTGAGGGTAAGTAAAGGATGACAGAATTTTCTTTTTTGGGAAACTATCACTTTAAGAGACCATTCCAAATTTTTATTTAGTTATCACATAAAAATACTTTTAAACTTTTAGTAAATACATTTACAAATATTACTGTTAAATAATATTACAAAAAATACATCGGAGCATATTTTCTGTTATTTTGTTATTCTGTTATTCATTTACTTCATATAAATGCAAACAGATTTTTTTAATTTATTTACAATTGGGAAGATATAGTTCGGTGAATTAAACACAAATGATAATTTTATCTAAACACACGCCCATAAATAGAACCTTATAAATCAGGTCCCCAAAATGGTCTCTTAATGTTTTCTGAGGCTATAATGTATACGTTTACAGAATATATATATACTACACAGCATATATTAATTTACATGATGAGTTTTATTTTTATGTATAAGCTTCTTACATTAAATACTGTTTATGCATTTTTTGTATACTTGTATTTTGTTTTGACTGGTTTAGCAGTCTGGGATGTGTTGTATTACCTGTAACATGTTTTCTGCACGTGTGTGATGCAGGCAGTGCTGCATGGGAACGGAGCTTGTTGATTGGCTGTTGCAGCACACTTCCTGTGTGCACTCTCGTGTTCAGGCGGTGGGCATGTGGCAGGTGCTGCTGGAGGAGGGAGTTTTAAACCACGGTGCGAATGTAGACATGTGTAACCATCCGTTATGACCTGTTGTGTAACCGTTTACCCAAAAGCTAAAATTCTGTCATCATTTATTTACACTCACGTCTTTCAAAACCTGTATAACACAATAGAAAATATTTTGAAGACCACTTGTTCACCAAATAACTTCGGACCACATTGACTCCAATAGACACAAACCACAGACACATTTCTCAAAATATCTTCTTTTGTATTTCACAGAAGAAAGAGTCATATACAGGTTTTGACCGACATGAGGTGAACAAATGTTGGAAGAATGACTGAAAAGCCAGAAATGAGGCTGAAGCGTGCTTAGAATTGTAAATGTCCTTTTCTGTTCCTGTAATGTTTGTTTTCATTTGATATTTTTTATGAGTTGACCTGTTTGTGTTCTTTAGTGGATCAAGAGCTGAGCTTTCAAGATAAATATATTTTCTATCGCTTCCTGGAGGACGAAATGGAGGACGCCTCTCGTCCCAACGAAGAGGAAAAGAAAGAGAGTGACGAAGAGCTGCAGGACTCCCTCCTCCTCCTCTCTCAGATCGGACCTGACGCCCATCTGCGGATGATCCTGAAGAAACAGTACGTTCTCGCGTTTAAATTTGAGTCATTATACGTCTCCCTGAGGGCTGAGAGTTATAAAGCGATCTGATCCAGATCTCTGTTTGGCTGCTTTCCTCTGAACTTTCCCACAATTCTCTCTGAGGAGTCATTAGGCTGTGTTGTGGCCTGAAGGAGAGATGGCTTTTTGAAAGTTCTGCGAGTCACATCTGCGCCGGGCACAACTTTGTAAATAGTCAGAATAAGTCCCAGATTCATGACATCATTGTCTTCACTGCAGGCCTGGACAGAGGACATCAGATGACTTAGAGATCATTTATGAGGAGCTGCTGCATATTAAGGCCTTATCACATCTCTCCACGACTGTGAGTCTACTTACATCTGTATTAGTTTATCACTCCTGTGTGGAACATAAAAGAAGATGTTGTTCAGAAAGTATATATTTCTCTTTTTTATACAATAATTGAAATTTCTCCTGAGAATAAAAACGATGGGAGGGTCACCTATTTATGATTTTTCATGCATACAAAGCAAACTTGTATTAACTATGTTCACTACACAATGTTACACATTTTTTAACGTTTTGTTTAATTTTTAGTGTTTATTTGTGAAGTTTAACATGCTGAACAAGAAAATCACCTTATTTATTTTGACCATTCACAGTACTCATACTTCATACATTTTGGTATTATTACTTGTACGCATAAATGACAAGGTACCGGCATAACAGTGAGCTCAAAACAACAGTTACTAAAAATGAGTCGTCCAAAACTTCAGAAGTGTACATTTGATGGTTTTGGTCTTTTTTGACTAATACTGTCCACACAAACCAAGTTCCAGACGTAGTCACCCATCATCGCTTCATCCCACCTTTGATACAGACTTTCTAGAATTTTCTGATAGTGACAACTGGACAATTTTTAAAATATGAATGTATATGCACATACAGTTTTTGTTTATTCGCAATATGCTGAGGTATCGTGAATAATGATATAAACTCAAAATGTACTTGAGCTAAATATTCACTAAAACATTGATGCCACATGAAAATAAATATTACCACAATAATTATCATCACAGAATTGTACAAGAACTATAAAAAAGTCAATTTGTTATTTAAAATATGAAGTTCTCTCATATAAAGGTGAATTATGCCCAGTTGTTGTGTTAATAATACAGTAGAGACTCTGTTATTTTCTCTTTAGGTGAAGAGGGAATTATCCGGGGTTTTAATCTTCGAGTCTCATGCGAAAGCAGGCACGGTGTGTAAGTGTCAACGTTACAGCTCTTTTATCCTCACAAATCAAACCCGACGAGACGTGCTAAATGGATTTAAACCATTACCGAGTTTCAATGTAATAATCCCAGAATATGTCTAGTATGTGTGATGTCTCTGTGTATTATAATCCATTTGTTTTGTCTTCATTATTGATCTCTTTTGTTCCTGTAGTGTTTAATCAGGGGGAGGAAGGGACGTCTTGGTACATCATCCTGAAGGGCTCAGTTAATGTGGTCATCTATGGGAAGGTCAGACTAATTCTCTGATAATTCTTCACATTCAACACAACTGCTCAGATTTTATTATGTGATAATGCAAGACAGATAATCCCACTTTTTTGAAAAATGCAGAACTATGGTTAAACCACAGCCAAATGGTTTTCTTTTAGTAATTATACTTTAAAGCAACACATTATTACGCTTAATAATAGTACTGTTCATAATACCAAAATATGACACTTTTTTGGCCTTTCCTATTTTTTAAGATTTTTCCTCATTTTGATTTTAGGACTGTTACACAATTGTTGCTTTTGACATGTTTTACTTTAGGCCCCCTAAGGAAATATGTTATTTATATGTTGTCAGTATGAATTGCATAGATTTATTTTCAACACATTAGTGGATCCACACATCAATAAGGTGGAGATGTTGTGTGTCGTGCAGGGTGTAGTATGCACACTTCATGAGGGAGATGACTTTGGCAAGCTGGCTCTGGTGAACGATGCACCTCGGGCCGCATCCATTGTACTGAGAGAAGACAACTGCCACTTCCTCAGGGTGGACAAAGAAGACTTCAACAGGATCCTAAGGGTCAGGGGTCATTATTTACAATGTGTGCATCAATTTACTTTTATTACAGTTCTTCTTTAAACGTTCTTCAAAGAACTTTATTATACAATTTGGTGTCGTTAATGTACGATCAGCATAATTATCAATAATAAGGAGAGTAATTATCATTATCGTCTTATTGTTTCCTCCTTTGCTATCCGCATCTGTTGTTGTCCGTTTATGTGTGTTTGTCTAATCCTCCACCATCTCTGGCACAGGAAAAATCCCCCAGAAATGAAAATGATGTCATCATTTACTCACCCTCTTATCAGTTCAAACCTTTATGACTTTCAAACACAAAAGACACAAAAGAGGATATTTTGAAGAAAGTCGGTAACCGAGCAGCAGCGGCACCCATTCACTTCTATTGTATGGACACAAAACCAATGCAAGCGGACGGGTGCCGGTTAACAACATTCTTCAAAATATCTTAATTTGTGTTCTGCGGGAGGAAGAAAGAAAGTCATACAGGTTTGAAATGACAAGAGATCTGTAGTTTATGACTAAAACAGTCAGAAATATGGTTAACTAATGTAGGTATATGAATGGTACAAGAAGTGTATTATTCATTTTATTTTTAGTTCAGAGAATAAGTAAATAAATACGTATTTAAACATATGAGTTGGGATAAAAAGAGAGATCTTGTGTAGTAGGAAATAGAAATAAGTGTGAGTCTCCATCTATTGGTGGTGATGCTAAATTACACCAGAACATTACAACAACTACATTGTAGAAGAAACACCTTACAAATGTTTCATGTGATTCGCTTACAAACAGAAGATAAATATGCACAGTACACAGACATAAGTTATGTAGACTTTTATTCTGGATGCAATTAATCGTGCTTAATTGTTTGACAGCCCCACTTTATTATTTATTATCCCCATTAGCAATACAACATGTATAAATGTGTGTTTGTGTTTTTAGGATGTGGAGGCAAACACGGTCCGTCTGAAGGAACATGAAGAGGATGTGTTAGTTTTGGAGAAGAGTAACAGCAGAGGGTCCAGTTCTTCGCCTCTAAAGTACATTTCTCTTCTTCTGTCAGTTTTAACATGTACAGGCATCAATCATCAGGACATGTGAGTGTTTCATCATCTCATCTCTTCTACAGGTACACTGTGATGTCAGGGACTCCGGAGAAGATCCTGGAACATCTTCTGGAGACAATGAAACTCGATTCTCAATTCACAGAATCAGGTTCAGAATCATGAATCTCTTTACCAACCTTCAACCCTCAAACAACACATTTTTTTCTGTTAAGTCTATATTAAGCATTTGCAGATGAGGGGTTTTACACTTTATACACACATTACATTTATTAAAGGGTTTGTTCACCCAAAAATTAACATTCTATCATCATTTACTCGCTTGTGTAAATTCTGTTGTTTTGCTTAACACAAGAAAAGATATTTGAAAGAATGTTTATGAACAAACAGTTCTGGGTCACTCTTGACTACTATACTTAAAAAAACCAGTATGGTAGCCAATAGTGCCCCAGAAATAAATGATTACAGAATTTTCATTTTTTGGGTGAACTATTTCTCTATGTCAATCATAGTCAGAATTATCAACAAACATTTTAGCGTCATCTTACAAGCTGCATGTACCCGTAAGCAATTTTACTTTTTCTATCAATTTCTCCAGACTTAGATACAAAAATATACAGGTACCGCACAAGTGTGTTATCTCAGTCGTCCAATAAATGTTAAATGTGAACTCTATTGACCTTCAATAAACCCTATAATATAAATTCATACAACAAGTAGCTTTGACAAAACAAAGTTCTTGCATAATAAACTGACACTCTCTGTTTTCTTTCATTCCATACTGTAGCCTACAGACGGTTTCATCTTAACAAAATAAACAAAGGTTATTGCGCATGCGCCCTTTTGTGTCCACCACCTCAACTTCCGGTACACATTCAAAAAACAATAAGGAGTCTGTAGATTATTTCCCTTAATGATCAAAAGAAACCAAGAAAAAGCGTTGCTTGGCTAAACTTGTCTCTCCAACATTTTGAATTTAGACTGCGATACCAAACGTAAACGTAGATATCAGTGCACCATACGGTTTGTTTAAATGCAACCAAACTGCAGAACCCGTTCCAAAAATTTACATACAACAAAACTCAACAAATTGTTTATTTTAAACAATTATTAAAAAAAACGTTAAAATAATAATACAAATAAATATTAACATTAATTTAATAAACTATAAATATTTATATTATTAGACACTAGCCAAACACAAACCGGTAGTTAACTGGGGGTCAGGCCAGCCAATGAAACCATCTATTCTTTCGGAAATGATTGACAGTTGAAAAGTGGCACAAAGGGTTTTCATTGGCTGAGCACAGAATCCTAGTGCCTTCTTTCACAGAGATGTGATTTTACGTTACACCCACACTATTTATATATATATATAATTTAATTAAATATAAAACTTAAAAAAACATATTCATTAATCTGTCTGTTTCCCTTCATTTCCCTGTAGATCCCGCTATGGATGACTTTTTACTTATGCACGGTGTCTTTGTCCCAAACAGTCAGCTGTGTCCTCTCCTCGTGGCCCAATATCCTTTCAAACACATTCACAGAGAGTTGTTCTCCATCTTTTCACCGTGGCACGGCTAGTTGTGCTTTTGGTCACATGTCCTGAGCCGTTGTGTAGAAAAATGTGTAAAGCAGCTACATGAGCGTATATATGTTGTGCACGAGGTATTGCAGTGCACCATGGGATTGAATGAGTGCACTAGGCAAGTTTTGATTTCTAAAGTCCTTAGCAGCGGTGCACCTATCACGCTCAGGCGTCTCAGGGCAGTGAACAGGAGAGGATGGATTACTCTCTCAATAACAAACGCAGAGTCATTCGTCTGGTGTTACAGTGGGCTGCCATTAACACAGACCACCTGCAAGAGGAGGACACCTCCTTTAACTTCCTCCAGGTCAGTACCTTCTCCTGACACACGCACGTTTTCACAAGTTTGGGGATTCAATTTCTTCAAATGAAGATGATTTAGTTCAAGCCCAAACCCGAGTTCTGTGTAAATGTGTGGGTCTGTTCTGCCGTTGCAGGATTTCTATGAGACGGTGTGCGAAGACTCCAGACTTATTCCAGCTCTGAAGGATCATCTGCCTGGACTAGAGAAGATCGTGAAGCAAAAGTGAGATCACAGTTTTAAAACAAGACTACGACTGATATGTTTTACTTATTTCTAATAAGTTTTTAATGGTTTTTAATGGACTTTATTTACAGTTCAGATGACGACAGACCCTTTCGAAAAAAGGTGAAAATTCACACAAGTCATCCTGAATGTAACAGTTTTTGCATTCATATTGTCATGTACTAATTCCTGGTCATTTCAGCACAAAGTCTTACTACGTCAGTTCAGCACGGGCAGCGACAGACTGCTCAAGCGACAGCCAATCAGGAGCACCGATGAGAGTGAGTCATCAGGGTGCGCCAATACCTGTTGCCCAATTTAACACCAATTGATTTAGTTGCCGATATCATTCCTATTTTTCACAAAGCGTTCAAACTTAGTGTTCGTTTTTTGATTTCATAAGTCACACAGAGGAAATAAATAAGTCATAAGAAGAAATGAGCTATAGATGTTGCGTGTACTGTTCAGTATAGGCCTATTCTTTTCAGTACAAATATAACTATATAATTCTTAAATACAGCTCATTATAATTTATACTGAAGTCAGTATAACAATTACAATGGCATATAAGTATAATCATCATAAAATCATAAAATGATTTTTATGATAATAATAATACAATTTATTATTGATATTTATTTTAATAATCAGTGTGTGTCCGTTGTTTCAAATGTTTATTGTTTTTTAAATATTGTCATTGCAGTTCTCTTTAAAGTGTTCTGCAGTGATCACACCTACACCACCATACGAGTGCCTGTTGCCGCGTCTGTCAGAGAGGTCATCGCCGCGGTAACGGATAAACTGGGGTCAGGCGAGGAACTTCTGCTCATCCACCTCGGCTCGGCAGGAGGTGAAAGCACACAAATACCCACACACCCACGCACACACATGCATGCACGCACAGACGCACACACACACGCATACTAACACACACACACATGCATACACGCATGTGTACACACGCATGCACGCATGCACAGGCTTAAGCATACTAACGCGCATGCACACACACAAACAAATGCGCGCGCCCGCAGAGACACACACTCGCATGCACGCACAGACGCACACACACACACACACACACACGCATACTAACACACACACGCACACACATGCACAGACTTAAGAATACTAATGCGCATGCATGCATGCACACACACAAATGCGCGCGCCCGCAGAGACACACACTCGCATGCACGCACAGACGCACACACACACACACACGCATACTAACACACACACACGCACGCATGCACGCACACACATGCACAGACTTAAGAATACTAATGCGCATGCATGCATGCACACACACAAATGCGCGCGCCCACAGACACACACACACACGCATGCACGCTCGAGTCACACTAATAATGCAAAGGATCACCAAAAAGTTGCATTTACAATAGTTTAAAAAAATCACAATGAACAGTTGTGAGCTTTCAGTTTTTTTCCTCTGGTCCAAAATCAGAGAAACAGGAAACTTATGCAAAAGTACTTGTGGTACAGAACTCTTCGTACAATACATCACACTGAGTATTATCTGAGTGTGTTTGTGTTTCTCAGATAAAGAGGTTCTGAAGTCGTCTGATGTGTCCATCTTCTCCTCACTGAGCATTAACGCTCGTCTGTTCGTCTGCGCCAGAGATCAGCTGGACTCTTTGGTTTGTGAAAGACTGCTCTTAAAACACACATCAGCTTTAAACATGTTCCAGCAAACACTGAGCGTTCAGATGTTTATGTTGTAGACTCCTCTGCCGGAGCAGGAGGGTCCGTCTGCAGGGTCCATGTCCACGTTTGAGCTCATGAGCTCTAAAGATCTGGCTCATCACATGACGCTGTATGACTGGGAACTCTTCGACTGTGTACATGAGGTACACACACACACACACAGTTCTGTTTCGCTTTCTGTCACTTCACATTTTCAGGTTCTCTATTGCCTCTGCATTGGTTATGGTTATTTGGAAAGGATGAATCAATAATAATAAGGTCCTAGGAAACCAGTTTGTACCACTAAAGGCACGGAACATCAATGTCTTGTTTTACTTTCAGCATGAGTTGATCTATCACACGTTCGGGCGGCAGCATTTTAAGAAGACCACAGCTAATCTGGATCTGTTCCTGCGGAGGTTCAATGAGGTGCAGCTGTGGGTGGTCACAGAGGTTTGTTTGTGTCCCACACTTAGCAAACGTGTCCAGCTTCTCAAGAAGTTCATCAAGATCGCAGCGCAGTGAGTCTTGGGTTCTGTCGCTCATTAAACATATCAATGCGCATGCCTGTGACGTTGCATTTTGTTCAGCAGTTCAAAAGGGAAAACTCAGTCTAAAAATTAAAATTCTGCCATGATTTCTCAACTTTAAGTCATTCGACAACACTAGGACATCTGTTCATCTCAGGAACACAAATTAAGATCGTTTTGAAGAGGTCCGGGAGCTTTCTGACTCCCACCCATATACAGCATAATACCTACATTCTGCTCTTTTGAAGTTTAATTCGTGGCAGTTTTTCAATTTTTCGTTGTGGATTCCCTTTAATTTTGTAATAAGTAACTCTTTCCCTGCCATTGACGTCATTTATGACACAACGCTTCCCCGCCACTGACAAGTTTATCCGGTATATACTTTCAATTGATATACAGTAGGGGGCACTGATGCGCATCTTCTGAAAGAGTCCAGCATCTACAGATCCAAACACAAATAAATATCTGTTTAATCATCTTTAGGAATCTGGTCTGGATTAAAACTCAAATGATTTTCGTTGATTTTTATTTGAAATGTTTTTATAAAACCTACTCCAGTGTCAATATAAAAACAAATGAAGCTAGAATATTTGTTTTAATATAAATAATCATTTAAGCAGATGCTTTTTTATTATGTTGTATTTATTAAATGTTTGCATATTCATTTAATATAAATTAAGTTTTGTGAATATAATATAAAAATGCAAGCAGGGAAAGAGTTAACGCTGTAAATAAAGAGGGTGTGTTAATAAAGTTAAAGGAAGATTTCACCATAAATGGGGATATTACTTCTCTCATGTGGTTTCAAACTCGTATGATTGTGTTTCTTCTGTGTAACACAAAAGAAGTGTAGCAGAATGTTCATGTTGCTCTGTTTCTTTAAATGGAAGAAGCATGCAGCATTATGAGCTGCTGTTGAAGTCAGTAAAGGAAAAATCAACACCATAAAACATTACAGAACACGTCATATAGTTTCATTAAGATGACTGTATGAGATACAATACAGCAGGTGCACATTCTGCTAAGCATTTGTCTTTTCATGAAGTATGATTGTCATTCGTGTTTGAAACACAGCTTCGTTAGTAAGAAAAAATGCCAGACATTTTGGTTGAACTCTTCTTTTAAGTCAGTGTCGTACACTATTCTGTACTACACTATAGTGTTTATAAAATGCTGTGAAAAACTGAGCAGTATGTGTTTGCTCTTTTAAAGCTGTAAAGAGTTTAAGAACTTGAACTCATTCTTTGCCGTTATCATGGGTCTGGCAAATCCAGCCGTCTGTCGACTAAATCAGACGTGGGAGGTAAGAGCTCATCCGATGCACTGAACCTTGTACTGAAAGAAGAAAAGAATCCATCGGTCGAACTGAGCAGTTGAAAATCAGTTTTCTCTCTTACAGAAACTGCCGAGCAAGTTTAAGAAGTTTTATGGAGAGTTTGAAAACCTGATGGTAAGCATATTTGTTCATTCTTTAAGCACTTTCTCATGATCAATTATAATATACAGAATCTTGAGCATCCCAAACCAGCCTGATGTGACAGCGCCAGTTTCACTTTCTAGTCAAATACTGAATGGAAAAGTCCAGATACAGAGAAGCTTTTGGTTGAACTGTAAGATATAACTGGGTTATGTTCTTCAGGAGGACATCAGAGATACTCTGTGTTCTCTCATTTTAGGATCCTTCCAGGAATCACAGAGCGTACCGACTAACAATGGCCAAGCTAGAACCTCCCATCATCCCTTTCATGCCTTTACTGATCAAAGGTGAGCTTTACACTACACTAGTCAACACACTTGGAATACTAGAGCTGACATACTTATAAATAAAGAAATATAAATTAATTTATGTGGCCAAATGTTTGACTCACTGTGTTTAAAAATGGTTTACAATAAAACAGCAGCATAAACCTGGGGGCGGATTCGCAAAACAATTATGTGAAGAAAATTCTTCGTAACTGTGCAATGTTTTTTCTTAAACTGTAATTTAAGAAGAACGTAAGAATGTTTTGTATTCCCGAAAAAACTTCTTCACTTGGAGCTAAAAAAAATTTTCTCAAGAGTGATTCACAAATTAAAAGTCATTTCATTCTAAAGAAAAAATAAAGATGGTCTTAAAAAAATATTTGAACTTCTTATTTTTATGAGCTTCCTACAGTATAATTTATATTAATATCTTATATTTTGTCTGAAGAACAGTTTCGTGAATCCGGCCCCTGAATTCATATAATCGATTATAGTTTAAATATTTTTGTAAGCTTTGTGTGGTGTAGTCATTACGTAAGTCATAAAAAAGATAATATTCTGGGTACATTTTTTTGAATCTTTATTTAAAAGGAAGCACAAAAACAGGTTGAATTGTAACATTTTAAGATGTCAAGAAAGTGCAGGTTGACATCTTGACATTTCATCTTTCAGATATGACATTCACACACGAGGGTAACAAAACGTTCACTGACAGACTGGTCAACTTTGAGAAGATGGTGAGTTTTCCTGTCTTACCATCTCTGAGATTTAAATCATACGTAAGACGGGTTCAAATTTAGTCTTTGTGTTTTTCAGAGAATGATCGCGAACACGGTGAGAATCGTGAGATACTGCAGAAGTCAGCCATTTAGTAAGTCCCTTAGTAACAGTGGTGGACAGAACTTAATGTTATAATACTTTGTATTAAAATATGTAAAACATATAAAGATGTATTTTTTGAAGTGTAATGGAATAGAAATTATGATATATGCTTTGTGAATGACCAAAAAACTGTAGTACAGATACGTGAGTAAATTACATACATAGTCAATGCAGAATGCTTATAGACGCGAACTCGCGGCAGGCGGTGCAAATGAATCGGGTGCTGCAATTGCTGCGAACGCGCGTCGATCTTCTCTTCCGTGAAGGTTGAAAATATTTGTCAGATCACGTTACTATAAGGAACTTTCCGCCCGTGTTACCCCTTGTTCACATTCCAAGCTACAAAGCAACATGATCCCATTCATTTCAATGTAGAGCTGGTGACTTCTGGCGACATAAACAGTCGCAACCGTTGGCGACCGGATGGGTGTGTGTAGTGACGCGACAAAGTTGAGAAATCTTCAACTTCATGCAAATGAAGAGCGACTTTCAGAAGTGACAGCCAATAGGAAGATTGTAGAGCTAACGTGAACGCAGCATAATAAAGAGCTTGGAACGCGCTTGTTCGCGTTGGGTGTGAACCCAGCAGAAGGTGTTTCTAGTCATGATGCTATGCGGTTGCTAGGGTGTTCTGAATGGTTGCTAAGGTATGACTGTGTTGTTCTGGATGGTTGCTTGACAGTCTGAATCAGAACACCTCATTTCTGTCTTCATGATATATTTAGCAAATCTTAAGTCATTTTAAACAGTTATATCAGTGCACACCTCCTCCATAAGTTTCACATGCAACTTACAGATTCACATCTGTAGCACAAACAGAGAAGGACAGGTTAGTCAACAAGCTTTAGTGCAATAGTGATGCTAAGAACAACTAACCATGTTTTCAACTAAACTAATTCACCTAATCTCAAAACATTTCTCTCTCTCCTGTCCTAATAGATCAAGAAGCACCTCAGGTAGCAGGTAAAAACCATCAGGACGTGTGGAGCTACGTGCGCCATATAAGTGTGATTGACAACCAGCGTACCCTATCACAGCTCTCCCACCGGCTTGAGCCGCGCCGGACCTGAGCCGCATCACTACAGAAATACAGTATCAGTGCTGCTTTATCTCCGCCAGTGAATAAGCTATAGATGTATTAAACATCCCTGCACAGTAAAGTCTTAACATGCCTCCTTACAAGTACTTTTCTGGTTTTGACTGCTTGTTTGAAAGTGTGGCTTCATCTCAGTGTACGGCTTCATTTCACTCTGCACAATGTTCTTCTTTCACCTTGCTTCCAGGCTAAAGAGGCTCTCTCTTAGTCCACAATATTATTTCATAATCATCTGTTTTTACACATATTTCTTTAAATGTAAACAGAATCGTCTTGTTTAACCTAAAGCTTCTTGTACGGAGTCTAACTCGCTCTGCATTTTTCTTTCTGATTGTGTTTTACTTAAGAAGGAGGCGAGGAGGACATGTTGATCTGAGACCAAATGCTTATATTTCTTATATTCGTTTGTGAATATGTTTTGAACTGGATGTACGTTTTGTTAAGATATTTATATCGTCTTTGGCATGAAGTAAATACATATCTAAATGAATTGATAAGAGCACATTCAGAAGCCTCTCCGTGGCTTGACCGTGAACTTTATACCTTTCTCTGTGTTGTGTAAATAAACCTGTATTAAGATGCATATTCAAGCTTATTTTTATTTAAAATGTATACGTTCTCATAATAGAGAACTACAATTCTGCATCAGTTGTTTAAAAATCTAAAATATGTGCCCAACTAGTGAACATCTGTCATCATAATTGATTTTGTTTTATTGTATAGCATTATTTCATTATATTGCAATTTATTCTATTACATTTTACATTCTGTGCTAGTCTCTTATTTTATTACAGAAATGTATATTGTAATTATTACAGTAACTTTATGATTGTATTTCCTTTTCTATCATTGTTTTTATGAGTACTATACTAACAACACTCCAACCCTAACAAACAACTTACTGAATTTGACCAATAAAATGCTTTATTTACTATACTTTTTAGCATTTTTACGAAATGAACAAACTTCGAGGCCAGTGATGTAGTTCAGCCTGTGTCCGCCAGGAGTCGCTGTTTGTCTGGGTTTCTGCAGCTGCACGCGCTCTTTCTCTTTCTCTCTCTCGCTTTTCGACAGCTGTAATCAGGAAGTTGTTGTTGTGTAACACGTGAATTCCGCGCTGTCTGAATCTGACGTTTGGTCACACGATCACTGCAAGATCTTCTATAAGCTCTTTATATTCCTGACGACGAAACTGACAGAAGAGCGGAGGACAGCGGGTATGTTACACTGTAATAACATTATATTAATACATGACAGATCAATCTGATGTTGGGATCTGTCTGGACCTGTTCAGGGATCACACGCAGGATGAAATACTTTGGAATCTTATTACACACAAATCTTTCATGCACAATGACTTTAAACAGGGTGAATATCTGTTAACATTTTATCCATGACTGCAAGTGAGAACTTCTAAAACATCAGATTTTTTAGCTGTCAATCAATGCAAGGCGCATCTTTGCTGAGGTCAGGCCAGATCACGTGTTACATAATGTGTTACTGTATCATGTTGAATGCATTATTATGTTTCCAGGAATGGGATATGATGAAGTCCGAGATATACGATATGTTTTTAATAGTCTTTCTTTCAGATATTACTGTAATGGATTCATTTCCATCATAGGGCTGAAAAGTGCACGTTGTGTATGGTGTATCTGCATTAACAAATGGTTTTTAATTTCATCTGGAAAATGCACAATTTATTTTCTGTTCCAGTGCTTACTGTAGTAGGCCATGTGCATTGATATGAATGGAGTAACACTAGTGTGATCCTATTGGCTGAAAAGAAATATAAATGCATATATATCAGATAAAACAGTGATCCCCCCTCAGGATTCGGCCATGCAAAAATAAAAATGCGGTCATTTATTTATCTAAACCGGTATCTGACTCTGTCTTCTGTGAAACACAAAAGAAGAAATGTCTCAGTGGTTTTGAGTTAATAATAATTAAAGTCAATCGGATCTATTGTTGTTTGGTTATCAACATTCTTTAAAGGGGGGGGGGGCAGTTCTTTACACTGTTAAACGTTCTGGTTTCTCATGCTTAACATGGCCAACTTGTCAAAAACGAGCTGGGCCCATGATGTAGTATTTCTGTGCTCGATGAACTCCCCCAAGGATGGTTGAGGTTTCGGAAAGTTTTTTCCGAACATGAAATTAAGTTACGTAACAACGTTTCTCTTATTGGGCAATTCTCCCGGAAAAGCTACGCGGCGATAACCAGCAACAGTGGGAAAAAGAGCACGGCCATCAATGTGTGCACGCTCAAAGACGTTCAGCTGTGTTTGTTTGTTCACTGCATTTGGGTGAGGAATGTTAAATTAAAGATGGATATAAGACCTGTCGCGAGTGCAACTTTTTGTTTGGCGATGAATTGCCACAGACACAATTGCAGTTTTTGAGTTGTGTACCATTCGTTGCCTTTCAAAGGAGCACAAACGCTGTTTGGAATTCGTTTAACACCGTGCCCTAACCAAACGAGCTGTGACACGCGATAAAATCTTTGTCCATGTTACTTGGAGGTTTTGTCTGAACCTGCTGCGAAAACGATGTCATTCGATGTAAATTCTGAACCTCATGAATATTAATCGCCAAACATGGATGATGACATGCTATATACCAGGGTCTTCAACTACTTTTCTTTGAGGGTCAGATTCCAAAAGTATAAATAGGGGCCAGTTTTTTATATCATAATTACTTGTGATTTTGTATTTCCGTTATTTATTGCATTTTGTTCCTTTTATACTGGTTTTGTTGCCGTTACTTACAGGTCATATATTAAAGCATGCACACAAATATTGCATCCAGTATCCTAGTGTTGATATTTGTTTTTTGTATTAAGGGATGTTGTCTTTTTAATAGAATTGTATATTCCCCAAAACGCTGAATGAAAAAGCTGTTAATTTACTCACCCCCCGTTTTCCAAGATGTTGGTGGTATTGTTTTTTATGAAGATATTGAAATAATGAAAGTCAAATAAAAAATAGTAAAAAACTCTAATAAATTTTGCACAAAAGTAATGCCGGCCCCTTGACGTTAAACTGGCGTCCAATAAAGCGAATCAACTCATCATTTATTAAAAAAATATTAGATTGGATATTATAACAGAGAGAGCCCTTAGGGCAGCAAAAGAATAGATGGATGGAGAGAGCTCTCATGAATATAGAAAACGGGAATAAGTGACAGGTTTATTTTCAATAGCTGATATGAACCAAGCAGATGGCATGATTATAGACGGTATCAATAGACGCACACGCTGGCCCGAAGTTAACTTCTGGTCTGTGTTTGGTTATAATATAACAATTTATTTTAGATATAATTTATATTCATAAAACAGTTAAATATGATTGTACATTAATTATTTTAAATGACATACAAACTCATTCTTTGTGGAGGTCTACCAGAAACCGCTGCTTTCAGCAACCACTGATGCTGAAACCATTTATGTGATAAACATTAATATGATAAACAGTAAAAAAAGAGCATAACAAGCAACGCAACCTATTATTTTCTCTAAACAGTAGCTCAACTGGTAAGCCACAGTGCTGGGAACGCCAGAGTCATGAATTTCCAGTAAATGCAGTGAACGATAAAATGAAAGAAAGTATCTAATAAAATTTCAAATGTAAATATTCAAAAAACTGAAAACTTGTCTGTGAAAGCACAATGCTAAGGTGTTGCTAGGGTGTTGTTGTACAGTTGTTGCTAGGGCATTGAAGTGTGGTTGCTAGGATATTCAGGATGGTTGCTAGGGCACTTCTCCAGTAGGGTCCTTAAGACTGTTATTGTGGTTCTTGATATGTCCAGGGTTCTTGAGTCGATGTAAGTGTATGGGATTCAGCTCTACTGTAGTCATCTTTTTGGCTATAAGTTGATCAAGTTTAACTCTAAGGGGTTGTTGTAGATGTGGTAGTAGGCGGGCCTTAACAAACACAAACAAATACATTCTTTAGATGGCCGCATTAGCATATGTGCATATAGACTGAATAGATTCTGGCATCTGCAGATATGACCCATATATCAGCGTATCATCTTATCAGGTGAAGTGGGTGAGGTTTCATGTGGTCTGTTGAGAGGTTTAAGTCGTTTCCTGCAACACAAGAACATTCAACAGAAATACATCTGTTCGATATATACCGTCACATGGACTCTAGTGCTTTTATTTCAGTATGATCAAAGCTGGCCAAATCAGCTTCATTTATTACTAATTTAGATTTACAGATTTTTTTTTTAAATAGACATCATACACTTGCAGACTTGAAAGTTTCAGATAGAAACACAATAACTGATCAAATCTGCAGACCGGCAAAGACTTTCTGCAACAAGTCTCCAGACTGAAAATCTGAGTAAAAGTCAGCCTTTAGAATCATTTTGAACAAGCATGACTGAATAAACTCCCAAAAGTGTTTTGTGGGAGGGTTATGCATGGACAGATGTCATTTGCCTGATGCAATAAACAATAAAAGCATATGAGCTGTCCTCACTAAAATACCCCTGTGTGTGTGTGTGTGTCTCAAACTCATCTCATGAGCTCATCGGGACCTCATATCTCGTTTCTCTGCTTGTTTCGTCTTTCTCCAGGAGAGAAGAGTGTTTCAAAGGGCCATTATGCCATGGCATCTCTGGGTGCCTCCTTTGTGCAAATCAAATTCGATGACATCCTCTTCTACGAGAACTGCGGCGGAGGGAGTTTCGGGAGCGTGTATCGCGCCTGCTGGCTCTCGCAGGACAAAGAGGTGGCGGTGAAAAAGCTTCTGAAGATTGAGAAAGAGGTGAGTGGGAGTCATACACGGGCTTTAATTGTCAGTGTGATAATCATTTTAATTGCTTCTCTGTGTGTCGGACCGCCGTGATTACACCCCCCGGCTCACTATCACTGTGTCTTTTGTGAACAGAAATTCATAGACTGTGTCTTTAAGAGAAAATTGTCTCATAATTAAGTCATATTAGTTTCAGCTGAGTGCAGTGTTTGTCTTAGGGGTGAAGTGTATTTACTTTAAAGCACTGGATTCATTGTTGTCATTGTTCTTCACATAGTGATTCTAGTGCGTAATGACTTTGGTAGCATCTGCGTGGGTACCGTTTGCTTTGGGTTTACATGCTGTTTGGGTAAAAGTCCTTTAAAATGCTACCGTTCGATAGAACGATGAACTTCAGAAAATTTGTTAAATCACATAAAGAATAATGCAAAAGTTTGAGAGCAAATTTAAAGTTTGTGATTTCTTTTCATTTACACCTGAAATACGTAATGTTTTGGTTGAAACAAAAGAACATGTAAAATCTGTCTTCTTACCCTGATTCACATGGGTAAGCCTCTATGAATGATTTCTAATTTGAGCCATGAAGATGGATTTTGTGGGAAATGTTTAGAGATGAAGATTTGTACAAATTTGTGGCGTCCATGCCATCAGGAATGCACACAATGATGTACATATACCACGAAACTTGACATTGACGCATTTAAGCTCCACTTTCTTTTACCTTCACTTAAAGAAGTAGTGTATATATAGTAAAATGTAACATTTTATTATAATTCACTCACCCACGTGTCATACAAGCCGTCCGTGTGTTTATTTCTTCTGTCAAAATCAAATTGAGGTTTATGAGGAAAGCAGGGTTCCTCTCTATATACTGGATGTCAACGGGGGGCTGTTGGTTAACTGTCGGAGCCCTTTTTGAGCCTACACATGAAAACACATGTTTTCATGTATAACATAAAATCTAATCACATCTAATCAATTACTCTCCCTACATAAATTATTTAAAAAAACACCAAAGAAATCTGTATTCTAGTGTCTTAGACCTTTCCAATGATATATAGTTTGTCATGATTCGATTAGAAATTACATGCACAATATTGACGCAAACTTAGTTGTCCCGTATACGGAACGGGTGACAGTTAACAGGCTACGGTCCCAATTTCAGGTTCATTGCGGCTCTACACTACAACAGCGGATGAATTATGTTGTTGTCAAGCGAAACGATTAGTCATTTTCCAAAAAAAAAGATATACTTTTTAAACACAAATAAATACACAGCTACTCCTTTAACAGTGTTTTTCCAAATGTTTTTATCTGTGGTCTTTGTGTGTATTTCCAGGCAGAGATTTTGAGTGTTCTCAGTCATAGAAACATTATCCAGTTTTATGGAGCGGTTCTGGAAGCACCCAACTATGGGATAGTTACAGGTCAGTGTCCAGCATGAGTCTCTCTGCACTTTAAAACATGTTTTAATCAATAAACTTACATTTATTAATGGTCACCATTGATCTGATTTTACCAGAATTTTTACTGTTGGTTTGTTAGTTAGGTGTCATGTACAGTGCTTAACAAATTTATCGGACCGCCTGTTATGATAAACGGAAAACACAAATATTTTAAGAATAGTACGATTTATTTGTCATTTATTAGGCAAATAACGAACTAAAACAACAAAATAGTCATGGACCACTTTGCAAGATGTAAGCACAACAAGACAGCAGCACCTCCGGTTATTTTTTAAAACTTTTTAACACCTTTGTGCAATTTAAATAAACTAAAACAGGAAGTTTTTTCTGGACAAGCCTTGTTTATATCTTCCGAAGTGGTCTATAATAACCAAAAATTGTACATAGGTCTTATGCAATTTACATGGAGAATTCATGGATAACAATTATATTTTAGTGTATAATATTGTGACATCTTTATTTTTAATTTCATAGGTTTTTTTAATCCATTTTACAGTTATGTCTATTTAAGTTTTAAATTAATTCAAATCCATTTTTTGTCCATTTTTTTGTTATATTATTTTAATCCATCCAAAAGGTCAAATGTTGTGGTTTTCAGAACTTGTGATTGATTTATCCCGTATCACAGCGGGATTGTGTGATGTCACATTATGTCCAGCAGGCTGTTGTAATGTTGAATTTTCACACACGTTCATGAGAAATCTGCGTACTTTGGTTTGTCTATTGTTTATATAAGCGCTGGATCTGCTGTGAATTTGACTCAGTACGCAACAGTGATTGTAAAATGTGATATTGATGAAAAGTAAATGTAATAAAGCGCAGGTAAAGGTGACAGATGTTTAAAGGACGAGATGAGTTTTGTCTTTGAAGATATTAATTTCCCCTGCGTGTGTAATTGAACCTTGTAAACCCACCTGATAACCTGAGCATCATATGATGTGTGCTCATGTGAAACACACAGTAGTATTTATGATTATTAACACACTTTTCTACAGTTTGCCGTGAAGTCCACATTTGAGTAGGGTCTCATAAGACACATCTATAGATAAAATGACTCTTAAAAGGCGTGTCCTGAAATGAAGACAGACTCCAGTGTGTTTAATGGCAAGTGTATGAAACAAAAATGTGTTGCTTTACCTGCTGTGTGTTTCCAACATGCTTTAAATAGGTACTACAGTATGACATGCAAATAAGTTAAGGAAAAATGTAAATGTTCCCATGTTAAATAATGCATACATCGCATGTGTGTTGTTGACTGTATGGATATATTAGCACATATATAAAGTCACATGAGTCTGGGAAGGATATTGTAATAAACCCAGTGTTCAACAGAGTGACAGTTTACCATGTCAGTAACGCACAAACATGTTTTTAGTAGAATTTTGTCTAATTAAGGTGTGTCTACTTGAATCGAACACAATGCCCTTCAAACCCATATAGTGGAGGTTAAACTGATTTGTTTGTGGTTGGTGAAAATTACATGGGCTTCTATTTTAAATAATGCAAACAAAATCCCAGCAACTGAATTTGTCCCAGTATGTTAACCTACTGTAACATACGCTGAAAACTGTACATTAGAAGTAATAGTTCATCCTAAAATAAACATTTTGTCATCATTTAATGGCCATTCGCACAGAACACGTATTCTCTAAAAATGCGTCGCAGCGCTCAGGAATGGGTCTCGACTGGGTCTCGCCTACGCCATGTTGGCATGTCACGCCAACTTGTAACTGCAAACAGAAGCGATTGGTCCACTACTTTGGAACTGATATCGTTGAGCAGGACTGCATGTAAAAGCTTAAATTCGTCCAAAAACGCGATTCTAATGTGCGCGGCGCTGCAAAAGACCCGAGACGCAAGCGTAGCGGTTTATGCACGTCTGTCAAACGCGTGTTTACATAGAAATACAATGAAAAAGTTGTGCATTGGAATGGAAAAACTTGTTCTGTGTGAATGGCCCCTTACTCACCCTCTTGTCATTTCAAAGCTTTTTTCTGCAGAATATAAAAATAGAGACCTCATATGATTGTAAAGCACTTTAGGTGTACAGCAATACACAATAAAGCGCTATATATAAATGCCTCATTCTTCAATCATTCATATTTTGAAGAAGGTTGGTAACTGAACAACTGCAGTACCCATTGACTTCTATTGTGCCGACACAAATATAATAGAAGTCCATTGGGACTGCTGTTGTTTGGTTACCAACATTCTTCAGATGATCCTCTTTTTTGTTCTGCAGATGAAAGAAAGTCATACCGGTTTGAAATAACAATAGGGCGAGTAATGACGACACATTTTTAGGTGAACATTCCCTTTAAATTACAACAATGACAAACAGGTCATGTAAACTAAGCTAGAGAAGAAAACCAACTTGGTCATACTGTATATACACATGTGCTAATAAGACAATCACCATGAGTTACTGTATGTGTACATTTGCTGCTCTGTAGTTATATATAATTTACAGTATGTGTCATTCGTTATACTATGGTGAAACACTTAGTGTGTATTGTATAGTATTATAATTCTTTGTTACTTGTTATCAACATTTTAGTCTCATATCTGTCATACTGCCATTTTAGTCGGAACTGCACCCAAGTTTTGCACCTACCGTTGCATTTGCGTGTATGGTTTTGTGACAATAAAGGGATTTGATATGAACCAATGATATAACAAAACCATTATCTTTAGACAATAAATCAATGACAAGAATACAAACTTATGGAGGGGAACAGGAAGTCAAAGACTTTCACAAAAGATAACAAAATAAAAGTCTTTAAACAGAAAGCCCACAACACTATTGGCCCTATCGTACACCTGGCGCAATACGGCGCAAAGTGTTTTTGCTAGCTTCAGCCCAACGCAGTTTTCATTTTCCTGTCCTGTGCTGAATTGTTTAAATAGCAAACGCTCTTGCGCTCATTTTTGCGCCCATGGACGTGCTGGTCTAAAAAGTAGGTGTTTTCAGGCGCAGTGTTTGCGTGTTGCTATTTTGAGGAACTGAAAATAGTCAATGCCGTAATATAAAATAAAATTGAGCGCATTAGTAGAAAATGCGCCTCTGGGCGGGTCCACAATGTGCTTTCACTTTATACTTATTACACAGAGGGAACTGCAGCAGCACACAAACATGCCAAATATAAAATCAAATGGATTAATATGTAAAAGATTATTATTGTGTATATAAAGATAAAAATCCGGCTGGTCATGTAAATGACCTTCTTGTGCGTGAGGTTAAACCATGCGTTTCCTCTCTGGAGAAGCGTCCAGTCTTTACTGTTGCAAATTCTGCCGTGAAAATAGCGAATGCGCCATGGGCCGAGCGCAACGGGCTTTTAAAGGGAATGAGAGATGACACTCTGATTGGTTTATTGCTCCCGTGACTCATTACGCGAATCGGGACAACCCGTTTAGACCATGCTAGCAAAAGTGGATTCGGACACACCCTGAGTGCAATTGTGCTTAGATCGTGAAAATAGGGCCCTATAACTCCTGCTCAAACAACATTTACTATTCTTTATTTTGTTTGAATGTGTAATGTGTTTTATTGTAGAGTATGCCAGTGGCGGATGTTTGTTCGACTACCTGTCTAGTTCTGAGAGTGAACACATCAGCATGAAACAGATTATGACCTGGGCCATGGACATCGCTAAAGGTTAAACACGCTCACACACATACACATAGCTGTATGAATATCTGAAAAACAAAAGAAATCTTCAAATAAAACACAACACGGAGAAACATTTCCCGGGAGACACGACTAGCTAACCCTGTGTGGGAAACCTGTGAGAAAAGCAGAAGTGTATATGACAGGGATTTGACACATCATAAAGTTTACAGGGCGCGAACTCCAGCCACAGGAATGTCATCGGCAGCCCATAAAGTTCATTCACTTAAAAAGTGTGCTCTAGTCAACTTTCAACTCAGATATTCAGAATGAATTCTGTGTTAATATATTTCTGCTAGACTGTAAAGGCATGATTGTAAACACGCTTCAAGTTTGTTTATACACAACACATGGTGTCAGTGAGGCTAAAATGGGGTTTTACCCAGAATATTCCTTCAAACACCATTCAACAAGCATTTTGTTTTGATTCATCACAGCTGTGTATCTGCATGCTTTTATCTTTTCACAGGAATGCATTATCTGCACGATGAAGCTCCGGTCAAAGTCATTCACAGAGACCTCAAGTCCAGGAATGGTTTGTTACCCAACCCATATGTTTAGTGTGTTGTTTAGGTTTTAGTTGGGGATCAAAATTTCTGGGAATTTCATGATTTCTCTACCGCTTATGATGGGTTACTGTCTGTTAGGGGTGACCCCGAATAGTCGAAGATTCTATGCTTCTATAGGAGGAGCCTGATTTGAATGCCAATCTCACAGTCGAATCTTCACAGAGGTGTTATGCAATGGGGATCATGCCATTTTGGTTATATAGGCAGTGGATTAGCAGACGGGCACCAGCCGCGCTGGCAAGAATATTATTTATGATGTATAGAAACGGGACATTTTTAGGGATGGGTACAGAATCCCCCGGCGCATGTGAGCGAGGTCTGGCTATGACCGGTGCAGGATCACTTCTCTCTGCGTAATAAATGCTGAATTATTATCAAGTAGTTTTAAAAATAGTTTTGAGGCGAGATCGGGTCTAGTATTTTATGGATTTGTTACATGATGTTTAAGGAAAATGTCCATTAATTTGACTATTTGTGGCTTGTGTTTTGAATATGTTTCCCTGCATTTCAGACATTTTGCCTCAACACATTTATTTTGCACATTGTGACTTGAATCTAGCTTATTTAGTTTTTTATGTATTAAAGATGTTTATTCTGTTCTAAGCAAACATTTTTTATTCATTTTTGGTGCCTCAATGTTGCACTTTGCGCTGTACACTTGTTAACCACCTGCTGTCGTCCCCATATGCACGAACGCGCACACACACACACACACACACACACACACACACACACACACACATTCGTGTGATTGGACTATCAGTCGACTAAAGCCAAGACATGACAATTGTGATTTGACTATTTAAATCCTTAAACTAATCTGGACACCCCTAAACTATGGAGTACAAAACATTGTGTCACCCGCTACTCATAATTGTAATATTTAGAAAGCTGTTCATTGTCATATTGAATTGTGAAAACTCATTTGAGTCAAACGTGGATTTGGCTTATTATTCGTGGTTCATAATTGTGGAGACATCTGTAATATAATATGTTCCAAAACACCCACATTTGGCATCTATACGTGTCTATGGTTCCAGTGATGATTCTTTTGGCACATGTGAGGGGGAAAGACTGTCGCCACGTTTAAGAGACTTTAACAGTAGATCGTGTAAGAGATAAACTGTAGTGTTTATATAAACTCTTCTCTCAGCCCTCGTTACAGGTGAACCAGCATTAATACTTTCCAATTCTATCAGCTAAACGCATCTTGTGTTTTTTCACAGTTGTCCTGACGGTAGATAAAATACCTAAGGTACACGTCCGTCCATGTTCTCAGTTTTCTCTAGAATTTGTTCGAATACATTTTTGTAAAATCTTCCGATCTTCTGATTATGTTGTTGTCCATCAGATCTGTGATTTTGGGGCGTCTAGATTTCATTCCCACACCACCCACATGTCTCTGGTGGGGACGTTTCCTTGGATGGCACCTGAAGTCATCCAGAGCCTTCCTGTTTCTGAGACCTGTGACACATACTCGTATGGAGTGGTGAGCGATGATCTTTGTCATGTCAATAGTGCGGCCTGTGGCTTTTGCACATTTTTGTCAGAGATGTACAGTTCTGGATGATGTTCAGTTTGAAGTGGTGTTCTTTCAGGTCCTGTGGGAGATGCTGACGCGTGAAATCCCCTTCAAAGGTCTGGAGGGGCTGCAGGTGGCGTGGCTGGTGGTTGAGAAGAACGAGGTGAAGCTTCTCATTGGCCTTGACACTCATTTGGTACATCAGGAGTTTTGTTTGTGTGATGTTAGATGTGTTTGTTTTGCAGAGGTTGACGATTCCCAGTAGCTGTCCAGCCAGTTTTGCCTGTCTGATGAGAAGCTGCTGGGCGACTGAACCAAAAGTAAGAACATGTTTATTTATCTGTCTCATTGGAACGTTCTTCACAATGTTGTTTGTTTTTTAATGCGAATACAGGGGCCTGTTTCAGAAAGCAGGGTAAGTGCAAACTCAGAGTAAGTCGACCCTAGAAAACGCAATACTCAGGGTTTTTGGTTTCAGAACGCGAGGTATGTCAAACCCGCGATAAGGTATCTTATACTCTGAGTGAGTAACCAGAGTAATACACACTCCGTGAACCTAACCTGGTCGGGAGCAGGTTTTATTCCACAAATCCAGGGTTTGTTACAATCTTCACCCCTTTTCGAAGCGCGAGCGGTGTTGAAATTGCAGAAACTAACATGATTCGTGTTCCTAATCGCGCTCACTTTAGTCACACAGACCTTAAAATGGCATGTCCGTTTATTCAGGAACCCGTAGATGAGGAATCTGCATTAATTCGCAGAGAATTACATTTATGTCTGTACAGAATTGTGAGGCACGGTTTGGACGTTTTATCTTAACTTTTAAGGCCAGTTTAAGTAGTATATTTAACATTTCCCAATCAGGCATCCTACTAGAAAGAGCATTTTATTTCTTTAAACTTTCCTGAATTAATGATGTTATTGTATTTCATATTCAGCTGCTGCCAAGATCTTTTTATTGCAGAAAGGATTGCACCTACATGAGAGCGAGAGAGAGAATAATTTCAACAAAATAAATTGAATGTGATTAAAGTGATTGACATATAAACTTGCGCATTAACACGTGAAGCAATTTTCTCCCACGCCAACTCTCTTTCTTTTGCTGCTGCGGCTGTGTTGCTCTTTTTTCTAAATATTTGCTCATATTCACCGTACGCTTGTAACAGTACTTCCAATTCGATTGGCGAGAAATAAACAGAACGCTTTTGTCACGTGCCGTTGCCCTGGTGAATCATGCTATCTTCACTCAATTAATGATGGCTTTTTATAGCCATGGTGCACGCGCGTAACCTATAGGGTGAACTTAATCAGAGTCGATTGAACTATCTCAAATCAGCTGGTCTGAAACTGAAAACTCAAGATTAGCGATTTTCTGAGTAAATCAACTCAGAGTTCAGATTTAAACTCGGTGTTGGTTGAACTTCCTTATTGAAACGGACCCCTGTAGACCAAAGTTCTGTTTGTGTTTACACCAGGATGATAATACAATACACGTTCAAGCACACAAACCATTCTCCATCACACTGCTTTCCCATACACATGCTTACTCAAGAGTGAAGAACGTCATTCTTAATAACTGATGATAGATGATCAACACTTTTACGACATCAGTCATGTTATTATATTATGAGATCATGCGAATGCTGCTAATGGAAGAATAATAGATAAGACATGCTGATGGCCGGGTCAGGGCTGTAATAAGTGTTTTATGAATGTCTCTCCTCCCGTTTGACATTTCTAATTCTCCCAATCAAAGTTCATTTTGTCTGTTTAATGTCAGGGCTTGAGTTTCATTCCATCAAGTGGCAGGTCTATTCAAAAGGTCCCCACTCATTCCAGTGCGCTTCATAAATGTATAAATGGCATTGACATCCATCTGTTACTCACAGAGCATTTATTAGAGAGGACTAACCAGCCAATCCTGACCAGCCAATCCTAACCCTCTGCATTTGTTACCATCAGTGTCGGGCAAGTTACTCTGAAAAAGTCATTAATTACTATCTACTCATTACATATTCAATAGTTTAATTAGATTATTGTACAAATGACTCTCTCCAAAAACTATTTAATTACTTAATAACTTACTAATTACTTTCTATATCCTTTATTAACCTTGATTAGTTAAGTGATTCAAGGATTGACATGAACTCTTTTAATTCATTCAAATACACAAGTAAACCACATAAACTAGTATAAGAAACTGAGCAAAATATTACAAATTTGATGATTATACATTTAAGCACAGATTTTTATTATTACTATTGCACACACATGTATTACACACAGTTTTTACTTTAATAACATCAGAAGTATTTGTAATTAAATTACAGAAAAAATTTGAGTAATCCCTTACTTTACTTTTTCGAGTGAAAAGTAATTTAATTACAGAAACGTATTACTTAGTAACTAGTTTCATCCAACACTGGTGACCATAGATATATAGACATGTATACATGTTTTAAATGTAAAACGTTGGGCCGTGAACCGGTGTTGCCAGTTTGTCATTGAGATAGTTTTGCTGTGGTTATGATTGGCCATTGAGCGGGTTTTGCGACAGATCTGGCAACTCCGCTGTCAACACTTGAGCAAGCCTGCGCATCTGCATCCATACACATACAGCATATGAATACCAAATGATTCATGCTGTTGTGTAGACCCAAACATTATAAAGATGCTATCAGAATTGCCATCTTGGGTGCTGTTGCTGCAAAATTTGCCGTTCTGCTCTTGACCAATACGTGACGCTATAACAGTACAATTTCTTATTATTGCTAGAAGTTAGACATAAGAGATCTATGATGTTTTCCGTTAATATAGGAATTAACACCAGAGAATTTTACTACCACAGGCTACACAATTTCATCACGTCTTTGAAAACCCGTTGATTGTGTCAATCACATTTACACACTGGCACCGATATTTTTGTCCGTCATTAAAATTCGGACAGGGTTCGATTTTCTGCGTTTTCCGCATTTGTAGCAAGCATTTTGAGTGGCCATTTTTAACAATTCAGAGACACTGTACAAATGAGAAACAAAGACCTTAAAAGTTGCTTAACATCACGATCTGTCTGGTGTAGTCTAATTTGGCATCTTTACACGTTTCCATGTTTGTTACTGGTTGTATGCTAGATTTTTTTTTCACAAGTATCATGAATCTCAGGAGGAGACATGGCGTGGGAACCCAATTGCAGGCAGACACAGACGGTAGAGGTGGTCTTTATTATTTATTAACAATAAACAAATGGCAAAACAAAAACCCACGAGGAGGAAAACGAGACAGGGTACCTTTAACAAAAAACAAGGACACTGACTTACAACTAAACTATAAAACTAACACTTGGTACATACACTAAACTAACACTTACTTAGACAAGGGAGACAGGAACAAGGCAAACGAGGGTATGAAGCAGACAGGAACAAGGCAGCAGACAACTTACAGGTACAAGAACAATGCACGGGCACAGGACAAAGACACATGAGGACTCTTTATAGGGGAACAGACAAAGGATCGTTAACGAGAAACAGGTGCTGGGGATAAGCACTAAGGAGAGGCTGACGAGGAACGAGGTGTAGGGAACAATGACGAGACACGAGAAAGAATCATTCAATCTCACATAAAACCATAGGTTATGCCATGACTCCACTCAAACAACACGAATAAACATGACATGATAGTGGAATCATGACAACAAGGCATTTTATTGAATAAACCTACACATACATTTCATTTCATTATCAAGGAAGTAAAATACTACATTTATTTTGACACAGGAGTGTGTCGTAACTAAAAAACATAAACAATTATTAAAAATGTAAAGTAGTATATAGTATTATTTAAAGGGATACTCCACCCAAAAAGGAAATTTCTGTCATAAATGACTCACCCTCAAGTTTTATCAAACATGTGAAAATTGGGGTTCCATTGACTACCATAATAGAAAAAATATTGTATCATTGAACACAAAAGAAGACATTTTGAGGAGTTTAGGATACTAAAAGGTGCTGGGGCACCTTGAGCAACATTTGCATTTTTCCTACTATAGTAGTCAATAGGGCTGTCAAACACTTAATCGCATCCAGATTACATAATGTGTTTACATAATATATGAAATATGAAATATATGAAAATCTGTGAAATGTGCATTTTAATTGTATATTTATAAACACATATACACACATGCATATATTTAAGAAAAATATAAATTTTATATATTAAATTATTGGTAAATGTAAATAAATACATGTAAATATTTCCTGAATATATCTACATGTATGTGAATGTACACACAGGCATATTATGTCAACAGAAATTTATTCTGGATGCGATTAATCACGTTTGATAATCGTTTGACAGCTTAGTAGTCAATGATGTCCCAGAAATGTCAGTTGCCAACATTCTTCTAAATATCTTTCTTTGTGTTCAACCAAACAAAGACAAGTATACAGGTTTGGAACTACTTGGGGGCGAGGGGAGTAAATGATGTCATATTTTTCACTTTTGGGTGGAGTTTCCCTTAAAACACTGTACTTAAGACTGTACATGTAAAACAATGCACAAGTTTCTGATGTTGATTGTGAACATGTGTTGAAGGACAGACCGCTGTTCAAACACATCCTGTACACGCTGGAGACCATGTGGAGCGACACGCACTTACCTGAGGAGTGCAACACTTTCCTGCACAATAAAGCAGAGTGGAGGTACAGTTACACAATAAACATTCATGTGATTCACGGTTGTGTGTGTTTTGTTTGTTTGTCCTTGAGTAACCCAATAACAACAGAAAACTGTCAGTTAATCTACACATAGACAAGGATTTAATAAACAGGAAATAATGTCTTGACATACAAATGTGGAAATGTTCGTGGCCTAGGGAATAGAAAATCCACACGTACGCTTCTTCAATTGACTTCTTAAATCAAGTGGAAATCAAATTTTTTTGCTGACAAGATAAATAAAATAAAACAAAGGTGTTGATAAGACATCATTTATTTCCCGAGCTCTCAAATCCACATTCAGTGGTGCAGTATTGAGAATGTCTCCCTTCACACACATTGTGTGCGGGTGGTCCAGAAAGTTCTGTGTGTTTGATGCTATATTAGACCCGTCTGGAGGTGGGCCAGGAAACAGGAACAGACGCCTGCTTTCCCACCCGTCCCAACCGAAATACAAAGAGACAGAACGAAAACTCGAATGAGGGAGACTGTGTGAAAACTGTGAATGTAACGTTTCTGTAGTGTTTGTTAAGATAGAGACAAGCAGGGAAATCAATTCCACAGATTACTTGGCAACGGTAAAAAAAAAGAGCCGGGGAATGGGGCGGGGCTAAATGAGAGGGAGTGTCAGATTAAGTGGGCGGTTCAAATGGAGGTCATGGGTTCCATTTTACATCCATTTAGAAACATGTATGAATGTGAGTTGAGTGAAGGAGGATGTTCAGCTCCCTCTGCTGGTTCAAGTGATACTTCACCCAAAACTGAAAATTCTGTCATCATTTCTGAGTTGTTCCAAATCTGTATGAATGTCTTTGTTCTGATGAACACAGAGAAAGATATTTAGAAGAATGATTATAACCAGACAGATTTTGCCCCCCATTGAACCCATAGTAGGAAAAGATTCCCCAGAACTGTTTGCTGTCCTACTTTCTTCATAATATCTTCTTTTGTGTTCAACAGAACCAAAAAAACGACAAAGTAATTTTTTATCTATGGGAGTCAATGGGGGTCAAAATATGTCTGGTTTTAAGCATTCTTCCAAATATCTTTCCCTGTGTTCTTCAGAACAGAGACATTAATACAGATTTGCAACAGCTCGAAGGTGAGGAAATGAAGACAGAATTTTCATTTTTTGGTGAAGTATCCCTTTCAGTCAGATATCACAGAATATCAGGCTTGACCGCTCTCTCTTGAAATAATAGAACACCACTAACTGGTACAAACCAGCTTTACTCAAAAAAATGTTCAAACACACAGGGAGACTAAATATGTCACTTAAAACCATTAAGTAGTTATTGAAATGCAAAAGTTTGTGTTCAATGAATGTTCTCTTTAAATATGTGTTGTGTGCAGGTGTGAGATTGAGGCGACTCTGGAGCGTCTGAAGCGTTTGGAGAGAGACCTGAGCACCAAAGAACAAGAGCTGAAGGCGAGAGAGAGACGACTGAAGATGTGGGAGAGAAAACTGATCGAACAGTCCAGAACACCAGTGAGTTTCTGTCAAGCCACGACCGTATTCACAATGTAGTGTACGTGACTTTAGTGTCTTATTAAAAATGGTTCTTGCATTAATGTAGGCTCACCTGTAACCTGCAGCTCACCTGTGCGTCATCATTCTTTAAAATCTCCTTTCTATCCGTTCTTTCAGTTTTTCCTTTTTTTTGGTGATGTTTTCTTTGGCTCTGGTTTATCATTCTCTCATTCCTCTCAGTTCTTTCTTCCTCCGGCGCCAGCGTTAAGCTCAGAGTTGTTTTATGAGGAATCATATGGACAGATGATGGGTGGTCCGGTACTGGTGGCCGTGACCAAGGGTTTGAGTGAGACGTTTTCTCATCTGCTCCAGTCGGGCGTACAGGTCCTCATGAGGGCCAAACAAAAGTCCTGCTCACTTAGAGAGGGGCGCAAGATCTCCATGACGACAGGCATGGTTGGATTTGACCGCTCTGACGATAGTGATAAGGACCACGATGTGGTTAGGTGTCACACTTACGTCAGAACTTGCAAAGAATGATCCTTTGTCAGATTTTTTATTTCGTCTTTGCTTCAAATCAAAACTTATAATAAGATTTTCTTTGCTGTGTGAATCCTCCAGTAACATGCGTTGTGTACTTAATAAGTACAGGAGTTTTTGTAGTGTTTACATCACAAGCTTATTTAAAAATCTTATTTTGTAGAAGGTGCCGTTGGTCTTTGTGAGAGAGACATGGTGTTTTTCAGTCGAGTTTGCGTGAGTCGTGTGTTGTTCGCTGTCGAGGTTAGAGCAGTCACTTTCCTTGATTCTCTATAAAGGATGTATTAGGTGAGCGGGACTGACGCCCACCAGGTCCTTATGGATGTTATTTATGGCAAATGAAGTGGATGTATGGCCACATGCTGAGGAGAGCGAGAGAGAACAGTGTGTCAGCGTGGCAAGGACAGCGCGCACTTACCAACAACTGACATTTCACTGACATTAAGATTGGCCAATTTGAGCTGTGTGAACAGTGAGGAGCTCACGCCCGGCAAAGGAGAGAGAGAGAGAACGAGAAACAGAGCGAGATAAAGTATTTCAATATTTCTTCCAGTAGAACGGAAATGTACATCATTTTCATCTTAAGCTCTTCTACACAGTTTGTGACTTTAGAATAGTCTTTTAAAATCTGTTCTGATCCAAACAATTAGAATTATAATTTTTTGTTGTATTTTTGTTGTGAGTTTTACTTATTTATTCTACACATTTTTTTGGTATTTGGTAAAAATAGCCTGACTTATATTTATAGATCAAAACCCATCTTAATAAGATTCATATGAATATAGTTGATTTATTTGGAAATGCAAATGTTACAACATAAGAAATAATGTTGACCCTGTTATTATCTGGCTTATGCCGATATCAAGTAAAAGAGAAACAAAATAGCGGAAATAAATTGTTATTCATTTTATTTTGTTAATTTTTTAATACTTGAAACAGATTATTGATCATTTAGAATATCATTATAAATAAAAATATGTAGATTCTGATACACTTGAATATCATACAGTATATTCAGAAAGATATTACAGTTGTAATTTATTTAGAGCTGGTGTACATAATTCAGTACAACCAAAAGTAAAGTATCCACATATTGAATGTACTCTCTCTTTGTTCAGACAGAGTTACTCTTAAGGTTTTAGATCAGTGAAATACACAATGATATTCTTGAGAGTAAATCTTTTATTTAATATAAGGCTCATCTATGTTTTGAGAGTTTGTGTGATACAGATCTAAGCTTTCATATGATACCAAATGTCTAGTTTTGTGCCCCACAAATGATAGATTTGATGATTCAACATGGCATCCGCCCCGTGGGTCTGTTTAAGGTTTTAAGAGTTTACCTTCATTGAAAAATATGGGTCTTGATATTGTGTCAGTGTTCTGCTAAATTATAGGAATGAAAGTTTAGCACTCAAACATATGTACAGTCACATTATATTTTCACATTCTATCTATTAATAGAATAGAACAGATAATGTATGTGCTGAATTTCTCCAGTCTGGTTTTTGTTAATATGCAGCAGCAATACAGTAATCATTGCATCCCATATCATGTATTAATATTCAGGTTTACAGTAGTAAATGAAGGGGGCTTTGACATGTTTTTTTAGAATTTTTATGGACCATTTTCATGTTTCCGGGTTTCACGTCAGGGGAAGTTGTCATAGTTGCGTAAATATTTATTGCGGTGAATGGGACACTACCACAATAAATTTTTTGCATCCTCATTTTCTCAGATAGCAAAAGAAAAACTCAACCATAGTGTTTTCACTACATCAACAAAATGAAAAAGAATACAGAGAGTTCCTTTCCAGCGTTCCTTTGACGCTGTATGTGAAACAATCTCGCATTAGCGGTAATAATTTTTGTGTGGAAAAAGTGAAGTGTTATAAACATACATACATAAAAATGAAATCATATTATTAGGATGCTGATGCTGATGATCATTGAACGAGTCCTCACAGGCTTGTGAAAAAAGTAAATTTTGGCCCAAAAGTTACGGATTGCAGCTATAATGTGTCAGGGGAGAAATTGGCCCTCACTGCTGTGTACTGTATGGTTTCTCTCAAGCATTTATACATCATTGGCATGCTTACTGGGAGTCTGTTGACATTAGGATAGGCTAGTTTAGGGTTAGCAGAGAAGTCTATTAACATAGTTTTTATTATAATGATCCAACTACAATCTTAAGTACTTTATTACTTCTCTTTTTCTTATAACTGCACATTTTCTAATGCATGTTACACGGTTCTCATGTAATTATCTTCTTTTTAAGGGTCATTTTTACATAAGATGGAAAGGCATGTCTGGTTTTATATTAAATGACTATAGTTTCATTAAAGTAATATAAAATAAACCTAATAATAATATATTATATTAATTGACTAAATGTCCTTAGGTCTTAGATAAAGTTCATACCATTTTATAAGATTACAATCTACTTTGAGGACAATAGTAATTTTCAAAATAATACCCTATATTTTCTGCTTGAAATACAACATTGTAAAAAAAGTTATATTAAAGAACCTCTGCACACAATATTATAAGAGCACCAGAAAGCCTGTCTATACTCAGTTACCCAAGTTCAGTCCTTTAAATTACCCTGCACTTGAATATGTACAGCGGGTAAATTTAATATCAAAGATGACGCCAGTGGCTGCTATTTGCAAATGTATATGTCTCTATCTTCTGTGTCTTACAGCTTCTTCCAAACCTGGAAATCCACTCCTGGACAGAAGAACATGTGGTGTGTAAAACATTTATTTTTGTTTTCTGGAATCAACTGCTTTATATCTGAAAATTGTATTATCTGCACATTTTTGGCTGATTTAGATTTGTATTTTAACTTTCACGTTTTGCATTCACAGCATTTCTGGATGGAGCAGATCTTTGAAGGTGTGATTTCATTGTCATGAAGCTGTCATCCACCGCAGTTGAGTGTATTTAATGCAGTGGTTAGGTCCCCCTTGAGGCCTCCCCAAATAAAGACTTATAATCTTAAACTTAGAATTTCAAATAAACCAAAAATAAATTCAGTTATTTAATGCTTAACCAAATGAGTGAGTGTGTGTGCCCTGCGATGGGTTGGCACTCCATCCAGGGTGTATCCTGCCTTGATGCCCGATGACTCCTGAGATAGGCGCAGGCTCCCCGTGACCCGAGGTAGTTCGGATAAAGCGGTAGAAAACAAACAAACAATGCTTAACCATCAATTATTTTGTTTGGAGGGCTTTTATTTTTATGTTTGATTGAATAAAATCAATGATAAATTTGAATATTTCGTAAAATGTCACAAAATCTGTCCCCCCCTGGATCCACCTTGGGCCCCCCCACCCAGTTAGAGAACCACTGATTTGATGAATCCAAAGGGGGAACCTCACAAATCAGCATGAAGTAAAATATAATCCATGAAGCTCCATGACATCATGACATACTGTAGCATAAAACAACCACACACAAACACAGAAACCTTACATTTAGTCGTTTTGTGAGAATTTTTGGGGGAAGAAAACATCTGTGAAGACCCCTGTAGAGGCATATTACTCACATACCTGCATATACAGAATGTGTTGGGTCAGGGAGAGGGTCCGTTATAAAAAAAGCGTCAATAATCATGAAACAAGGTTGTCGTAAGGGAGAGTTTATGGGGAAGTAGATTAGAGGGATGGTTAGCTAAGAATAGAATTAGCCCAGTATAAAAACAACAGAAGTCAAAGGAAAGTCCCCTTCAAGACAAACAGATGTGTGTGTTTGTGTCGTGCAGGTGATGGAGAAATGCAGCAGTACGCCGATGTCTTCAAGCAGAACCACATCACAGGACAGAGGCTGCTGCTGCTGTCTGAGAATGACATGAGAGACCTTGGGGTCACGTCCAAAGGACACATCATACACCTCAAGGTAATCGTGACACAAGGACACACTCACATATGCTATTTGAGAGAAAAGAGACTGTATTCTAGAGCATGGTAAAATAGTCTGAGGTATAGAGGTTATTGGTTTACACAACAGATGTGACTGAACCCATCGTGGAGAATGGAAATAATGAAACATGATGGTCTTTCTGTCTGGACGTCATGAAGCTTTGCAGATACTGTGTCGGCTGTCGTATATTACAAATCACTACGACACACGAATCGTGCCAAAATCTGGCAGAACAGTATTTAAGAGCTTGTTTTTAAAAAACGTTTATTAACTATAAAAATAATCAAATAGTGAGAAATATATAGTGCTCATTCTGTCTCATTTTAAAATAGGCGGCCCCCTTGGAAGAAAGCTGGGGCCCCCTGTTGATAACCACTGTTCTAGAGCATCTCGGACGTTCAAACTGGCAGTCCAAATCCGATATTTGCATATCAAATTGGAATCCGATCATATTTAGCCAATTTGAACGGAAAAAGTATCACATGAATTCAGATTTTTACAAATTGGTTTTAAAGGTCCAGTGTATGAAATTGACCCCTGCCTTTCGAAGCACTACGGTGGCTGACAGAGGACTAAGATAAACACTGAACAACCTGAAAATGCAAACAAATCCTCCTTATCGTATTTTATTCTAGAGGACAAGGAGAAAAATATATAACGTCTGCCTTGTCTCCAGCTTCACATGCCACTACTATGGAAACAATTTGATCTGTTTCTGTTTTTGTTTCAACTAGCGAATTTTAAGAGATTAAGTTGATGGTTAAATGAAAACATAATTAAGAACTCCATTAAGTCCCGGTCTTGAACTTTGACAGAGCAACCGCAGAGCAATAAAGCGTTCCTCCAGGAAACAATGGGAACTGACATGGCACACGTGAACCTCTAAGGTATTAGAGCGTGCGTCCATAGAGAGCGTGATTTGTTGAATGAATCGCACTGGATGTATATGACATATCCCAAAGCATGAATTATATGTTCATAAGTGATACACAATGGCATTAATTGTTGTTTTGCTTCTGAAGGTCCATTAACGGATAATAATTACAGTACGTTACATTGGCACACAGCTGGTCATTGGCTGGTTGACAGTGGCACTATATAACCCCCACGTAAATCCATCTTGTAATGTTTTAAACATCATGTCAAATCTTTCTTTTCAGACCGAAATTGAGAAACTAACCCAAGACTACTTGAGCCTGTTCCACTTTCCTCCATTGATCAAGGTTTGGTCTGTTTCACTTGTCACAATGGTTCTGCGTGCGGTTCTGTTTCGATCAGAATGCTACTTTACATCTGAATGATCCCTCTATCCACTCTTTTAGGACGGTTCGTCATTTGTGGAAGAGGAGGAAAGCAAGAAAACCGTAAACCTGGAGCTGGTGTTTGGATATCACTGGAAAGCCGGCACTGGACACACAGTAAATCACAACACGGGTTCTCTTACTCTTCAGCATGCGTAGTAGGGCTGTCATACAATAACGGCGTTATCACAATATCGATGAAATTGTGAAAATAGAGAAGCTATTAGTCCAATTCATCTTTCATTTGGTGGTTTTCGGCAAATAAACCAGACTCAAAACACGTGTATAGTGAGATAAAAAAGAGAAAGTTTGTAACCATGTGAAAGTGCAAAATGTCTACTGATGTACGAGTGTCAACCATATAATGGCACGGAATTATTCATGATATTATCATGTGTGTAGTATTACCACAATATCAAATTTCATCGTGGTTATATCGCAACACTCCATATTCCTATGATTCATTTGGAAAGAAAAATGATTGAGACAAAAATGAATCCACGTGATCATAATAGCACAATAACTGAATCAATAGTTGCGATTACTAAGGTGTTTTGAGTGTTTATGTCATTCTTCTGGGTGGTTGCTTGGGTTTTCTGAAGGATTGATATGCATTTTCTCGGTGGGTTATTGTTTTTCTTACTTGTTTTATCGCATACCAAGTAAGAATCATAATTTATAAACGTTAATTTATTACAGACACAGTGTTACTAGTTCGATGTTTATTTAAAGTCACCATGAAACTGAAGTTGTGATTGACTTCTTTTCCATATCGTGACGTGTATCCGTGTGAAGCTCCTTCTGAAATTAGAAACATATATTGAGGGCGGGGCTTTATTTTGCCCTTCCCTCTTTGATTGGTTTGTTGTAAGTTTGGCCTGGAGGGTAGGCCTAAAGATGTCTGACCATTGGACAGCGAGAATAGTCCAACCTCTTTTTTGTTGCTGACGTCATGTGGTGAAGAGTTGCTGTTGAGAGGGGAAGAGGAGCTTAACGTTTTTGATTAAAGTTAAAGTGTGCACGTATAAAACATGTATAATAATCACTGCAATACTTTGTTAAACACTTCGAATTGTCCTGTTTGATTGCGTGGTAACTTTAAAGCGATAGTTCACCCCAAAATGAAGATTCTGTCATCATTTACTCACACTCTTGTCATTTCAAACCTGTATGACCTTTTTCCGCAGAACACAAAAGAAGATATTTTGAATAATGTTGGCATCCGAACCATGGTGGTACCTACTGACTGGAATGGGTTTTGTGTCCGTACGTAAGAAGTGAATGGGTACCGACGTTGTTCACATGGGCTGACCTTAGAACTTTCTTTAAAATCTCATATTTTTTCTTCTGTGGAGCAAAGCTTTCCTGTAGCTTTCCTGGTAAGAGCATTGTGTTAACAACGCAAGGTTGTGGGTTCGATCCCAGGGGATTGGAAATCCCTATGTAAAATGTAAAGGATAAAGCAATGTAAGTCGCTTTGGAAAGAAGCGTCTGCCAAATGCATAAATGTAAATGTAAATGAAAGAAAGTCATACAGGTTTAAAATGACACGAGGGTGAATAAACAAAATGACAAAAAGGACAAAATGTTCATTTTGGGGGAAAATATCCCTTTAAAATGATAACCCATTGAATTTGAACATTGAGGGGATTTAATATACAGCTCTTAGATGTGTTTTTTAAACGCTGTGTTATCATTTGTGTTTTGCTCATCATTTTCAGTGTTGGTGATGTGACGTCTTGTCAAACTGATGTTTTTTAATGTCACTCTTGCGGCGCTCCTCGATTTAAAGTAAAGATGCCTGTTAAAGTCCCTTCGAACGCTAAAAGCATTCTCGGAGCCTCTTGTTTTTGTTCCTTTTCTTTAAGATAAATATTTTTATTTCATCTGGAGCGGCGCGTTGCATCCACCCCCACTTGCCGGCGGGCCTTTGTTCGGACCCCTGACACAGGAGAGCGACTGCGTCTCCACTTGCCGTTTGAATTTAATCACAAATTTCGCCAGAAGTCATTTTCTTTTTAAAAGGCAAATGTTATTTAATCTTTCAGCTGTTCATTGTCCCATCATAAATAGTCCCCTTTCAACGCGTGCGGCGGGGCTGAAGCGGGGCCGCTAATTGCCTCCTATTTCTCCTGACATGTGGTGGTTTGGTGGGGAAGACGCTCAGCGGGGAGAAGGAAACAGGAGTCTGAGAAAATGAGAGCTAATTATTTTCCCCTGCCTGGTGTCAGCCTCCGTGTCAGCCTTGTTTTTACAAACCGCAAGGTTTTTTGCACTAAATAAAACAAACCCGCTCTGCTCGTGGCTTTTCTGCCTTTTCCCCCGCTCGCGCTCTCGTTCTGGCGGTGTCGCGGTACCAGCTGCACTTCTCAAAGCCTAAATGAGGCCCTGCGATTGTGCTTCGCCCATCTGACAGCGCCGAGTGTTCGGTTAATGAGGATATCAGGGCTTAGTCGCCGGAGAGTTGTTGAATTATGCATGAGGTGCCATTAGACGCTCACCGAGCTGGCCGTCATTACCGCGCATTGTTTTCCTCTGCCGTTATTAGGGCAGGGCTAACGTTCAGGCAGCGTACGGCCAATGTGTTATACTCGTGGATGTCCAAACACACACACCGAATCTCAAATCACTCGAACCTCACACAAACGGCCCTCGTGTTTTCCTGAGATGCCTTGAAAATGTGCGCAGAATGAACCGCGTGCACCGTGCGGCCGCGTGCTGTAAACCGTTACTTTTGACCTCGGCGGCGGGCTGCCAGATTGGACAGATCATTACCGCTTTACCCGGCATGCACGGTTCTGGCGTGCCCTCTCGGCGAGGGGCCTCATCTCCATTGCTAATGCAAACGGATGTTAAGGTCTGTGGCTCTTGTTATGCCTGAGAAACAAACACGCTCGGATCTCTGCACTCTGATCCCTCCTCGTTTTTGGACTCAGAAACACGTGTGTGTGTGCGCGTCAATGAATGCGCCCTGTGTCGTTCAATGATTAATTCCCACACTTTCACCAGGATATGTTTGCTTTCACATGACACACCTACCTGTCTCACAGAGCAAAGATCAACGCTGTTAATAGCGTAACATTGTTATTATTGCTTTTCATATGATCATATGTAGGTTTGTGTTAAAGACTGGAGCTCTTTTTAACTTGCGCTACTGAGAAACTTTTGAGTTGTTCCCCTGAGCAGCTACTCAAAATGTCCTAGCAACAGCATACAGTAGCAACACACTAAAAACATTAAAAATGCATTAGCATCTTGATCGCTGGGTATTGAACTTTTGATTGATTGAATGATAGTTAGATCCTAAAATTGTTTGTTAAAAGACCATAGAATACAAATAGCGTGTTATAAGTACCCATCGGTGTCCTCTAGGTTGTGCTGTTGGGTAATTTTACACTCGCACAACCATATGGGTCTATATGTAGCTGTTTGTTCAAAGCGTGTATCATGTTTACGCTCACTTTAACCTCCTTCTGTCCGGTAATCTCACGTGTATCTCAATGTGTCTCTCTGACCTCTGCAGGACTGTAAATGGAAAATGTACATGGAGCGTGATGGAGATGAGGTGGCGATAGCTTATATCAAAGACGTGACCTTTAATGCCAACAGATCAGATGTAGATGTGTTAAAAATGACCAAGGTGAGAGATGCAATTCATCAGAAGAAATGATGCATCCATTATGTTTCCATTCTAGTTTGAAGAATACAGGAGATTAGTTAAGGTTGTGTTTTTCTGACGTGAATGTGGCATTATACCAGTAATATGTACTCCATTTACTTACTGTGAGGAGAACGGAGATCATTTTATGATGCTTGTATGCCTCAGATCGATGAGCTTTACTGTTTTACTCTCCAGCCTCCGTTCGTGATGGATAAATGGATAGTTGGAATATCTGGAACACAAACCGTTGAGTGCATAGTAAACTATGAGGTATGTAATAGATAAACAACAAAATATTTCCATAATGTGACTTTGTTTTTTACATTGTAATTCGCTAGTTGCACAAGATGGCGCCGTTGAGCTTTTTGGATGCCAGGGGCAGCAGAGTAATTTCTGGTCGTATAACACTGAATGAAGGAAGTCACATATCAGCGATATGACAGATCCTCTTTACATTGCTTAACAGTTCGTTACGTGAAAACAACTCGATAGTGTTATACGACTGGAAATGAGTCTGCTGATCCTGGCATCGCGAAAGCTCATCGGTGCCATCTTGTGAAACTAGCCCATTGGTTGGAATGTTGACCAACTGGTGAAATTTGCAAAAACTAGAAATTTAGCGGCATCTAGTGGTGAGGTCGTGAATTGCAACCAACGGCTCACTCCACCGTTCGTCCCTCCCTTTCAAAGCACTACGACGGATGACAGTGCAGTAAGATGTCACGTTTTCGTCACATTTTTGTTTTTTTTGTTGAAGGAGATGACATATTCACGAAACACACTCTTTAGAGCAGTTTGTCCTTTAAGGGCCATTGTAGAAACAACATGGTGAATTCCATGTTAGGTGACCCGCCGTGTATATAGATAGAAATGGCTCATTCTAAATGGCTCATAACACTTCATTATGTAAGGTCTTTATACACATCTGAAGACAGTTTATGTCCATTAAAGTATGAAAATGATAGTTATGTATGTTATATTGCATTTCTGTCAATAGATTCTCAAAAAAATGACACACTGGACCTCTAAGCATGGTAAAATGTGCTAAATAAGAGTCAATATTACTAGACACATATTGGAAAAAAATATATAATAGTATATTTAATAAACACGCAAAGAGTGACAGGTGTTAGAGTCTGTGTGTGCTGCTAATATGTTATCAGTATGAGAGATGAATGAGTTCTCTTCATCTGTTTCTTCCAGAGTAAGGTGAGATCTCCCAAGTGCACGAGACATGTTCACACACTGCAGTGGAGTCCAGACAGCGGGAGGGACGTCATCAAACCTGTAGAGCTGTTCATCGATACAGCACCAACCATCAAAGAAGCACACAACCGAAGCAGGTCCAACTCAGGTAATACTTCACAAACTGATTAACAGAGTGATGTACTAAAAGGAATATTTTTTTGACTTACTAACGTCAACCTGTTTGCCACTAGGTGTTGATTCCAGATGGATTAACAGTCTGAGGTTGAAGCAGATGAGAGAGCAGGCGGTCCAGAGCCCGTCGAGCCGCCCTGAAAAGATGAGCCTCCCTCAGTTCCTCTCTGTGCTCGGGAACCAATCGTCTTACGCCGCTGCCGTGAGGAGATCGCCCAACCGCAGCCCTCTCTCTCCATGGCCAGACTCCCGGAGTTCCTCTCCGACCCTCTCAGTCAAACTCTCCACCATCCACCTGGGGTCAAAGGGCAGCAGCCCATCCAGCACAACATCTGAGAGCGCCTCCGATCGAGAGCGGCCCGCCAGCGCTCGAGCCAAAAACAGCTTCACCAGGAACACATACCAAGACCACACGCTAAAGATCACCGGTGGAGAAGGAGGTGCCAGGAGGTTTTCTGCGGGAGCTAATAACGCAACTCAGAAAGGATTCAGAGGCTTCCAACACGGCGGGCGACCACGAAACAACCAGCGCCCAATACCGGGGATGCCACTTGTGACTGAAGGGGTGAAGCTGAAAGGGACTGAGGAGGGTGGGGCTGGTGATGGGGAATGGATCAAAGTAGAAAGAAAGAAAACGAATAAACTGGACTATAAACATCAAGAAGTAAGGCCGACCAGAGGTCGCCCGCGGAGAGGAGGGAGGGGAGGCGGGCGGGGCCGAAGTTGAGGGTCTGTCAGTTTGGGTCTTCGGGAGTTTTAATCTTGTGGGATAAAAGTTTGGTCATAATCAAGACACTTAACTCTGGTTGTTTCAACAGTCAGTTACTGTCACTTTACCATAATTATAACCTACATGGGCATGGCATATCAGTAGTTATATACACTGATGTTCAACGCCATAAATTAAGGATTCCTTCAAGGGCTTACATTTTAGTCATTTTCTATTTTCACTAATAAATCATGAATTTTCATTGGCATTTTCCATTTTTTAATAGGGTAGTAGTGATGAAATACCTTTTCCATTGTATGTCTCCCTCCTAAAAGAGATATTTTATTATGTGAAATTATTTATTTTATAAAATTTATATTTATTGTTATATTGGATATGTTTCATATCTATCTGTAATACATAAATAAAACGTTTACTCTAAAACACCCCGTTGCCTGTTTCTTCAAAAGACCACAAAAAGATTTCGCGCGATTTACGCATCTTTATTGAAATAAGACCTGAGATTTGGCGCCACAGCTAAAGATCCTCGAAGCACAGTTTACGTCAAATAAAAAACTGTCATTGATTTATCATTATTTAAATATCTTCAGGCATATAAACGAATGATATCAACAATAAAATATTTAAAACATGATATAATGAATACACAGTTGCTGTATCTTAAATGTAGTTGTTTGAGATACTTTATGTACTTTACGCATCTTTCAGGACTCGACTGTGGCGGGGAAGAGAGCCACGCCTCTTCAAAAAATTACGCGCGAACTTCCACACTAAACTAAGCGGCGCGGGACACAGAGGCTCATTTGTGTGCACGAGAGTTGGACGCTTATATTAAACATTTCTACAACATTCAATCATCATATTACTCCAAGATGCGTGCAAAGGTGAGTTTGGGATAACATCTTTTTTAGTGTTTAATGAATTAGTGAAAGAATAAATGAATGAATGTCCACGCGGCCTGAGGAGTTTATTTGTAAAAGTGAAAATGTTGCAAAAACCTGATGCTTAGAAATGTGATTATCGGTGATGTTTTATTTTTGGCGTCCTGTATTGCTTATATTTAAGAGCATGTTTTTGTGTTGTTTTCGAGTTTGCAAAGTGATTTTAAGTTTGTAGATCCGAGGTTGGGGCAATTGAGCTCCCCCAATGTTTTTTAAAAAGTTTGGTCAATTGTTTGTCTGTTGAAAAAGCTGTAAAAATGATAACTAGACAATTATACACGTTAGATTGAATAGAACAGTCGCGTTTCCGGCCTTAAAGCGGTCTGCTGAATTTTAAATCGGTTAAGTTCACTGTAAGTTTATTTTAATGTCCTTTAAGAGCATTGAAACGCATTATTTTCGAGTTGCACATCTTAGACTGATCTACCTCAGGTTTTAGTTTATTTCTCAAATGTCTCTGTGTTGTTCTGTGTGGTACAGAGGCAGATGGTGTCTCCCCCCTCCACCAGAATGAACCTGCGCAGTTACAGGAACACAGCTGCGGTTCCCATGGAAACCTCTTCCTCGGATGACAGCTGTGACAGTTTCGGTTCTGATGGTTTTGGGAGCTCGGTATGTTGTCAACTTGATCATTCGTGCTGAAATAGATCTACCTCATTTCTTTAAAACCCAACTTTTACTTCGCTGCAGTTTGTATTTGACTTTTTATCTATTTAATAGAAGGGACCAGTGAGACAAGCGAGATCCCCAGCTCAGTGCAAGAAGGCGTTTGAACTTCCTGTGGCAGAGGAGGAAGATGCCTGCAGCGAGTTTGAGAACGACCTGAATGAAGACATGACAGACATGGTTTGTGACTGCTCTCTCTCTCTCTCTCTCTCTCTCTCTCTCTCTCTCTCTCTCTCTCTCTCTTCATAAATGCATCTAGAAGCAAAACCTTCATGTATGGCATCTGTTTTGTTTCAGAACATGGAGTCTGACACCGAGACCTGTTCACCTCCCAGGAAAACTCGCCGATCATTCACACTTAAAGTAGCAATGAAGTTCCCGCCGAAACGGGCCAGTCCCACAAAGCCTGCCGCACCTGAACCCAAACCTAAAACCGAGACCAGAGACCCTGAGGGTGGCAGCTTCTTGCTGAAGAGAGCTCTGAACATTAAAGAAAACAAAGCTATGGTACGGCTACATGCGTACATCATATATTACATTTTTTAGTTTAGAAGTGAATAATAACTGTACCGATTTTAAATTCCTGTATAGCTTGCTAAGCTCATGGCCGAGCTCGACAAAGTTCCCGGCCTCTTTCCTAAAAGATCGTCTTTATCTCCGAGCAGCACGGTGAGGCTTTAGATCATTTTTTTTCTCTTTCTATCCTCTATTTATTTTTCAGATTGTAATGGTTTATTTTGTCCGCACAGCCTCGTGTTCCACGTCGCTCGATGCAGCCCGGTTCTGCTCGGAGGAATCCGGAGCGGGCGTCTCGCCCTCACACACGTTCGCGTTCTCTGGTAGACGGACCGCCCTCCCCTACTCCGGAGGATGAGCTCGATGACAAGTACAGCCTCGTCCGAAAGGACAGAAATTATGATGATGCTGAAGAAGAGGTGAGAAATTAGTTTTTAATCCACATTTTTTTAAAGTAGTTCAATTTGAGGCTGCATGTGGCGTTTGGCTCCATTTTGTTTGGGTTTATATTGATCATCTCTCGCCGTGTGTGTTCAGAGGGAACCGCGTCGACGCAGTTATAACACCTCTCTTACGATTCCTCATGTCGTGAGGCCTGTGGAGGACATCACTCAGGCTGAACTGGACAACATCTGCGTCAATGTCAGAGAAAAGACTTACAACCGTGCCACAGTAAGTGTCCTTCAGATCCCTAGCATGTGTCCGACTAATCCAGATTTTTGTCCAATGAAACACCTTGTTTGGTAATCACTGATATACTCACGAATGTTTTTCCATCAGGGTTCCACCTGCCATCAGTGTCGACAGAAAACAACAGACACAAAGACAAACTGCCGTAACCCGGACTGTGTGGGTGTTCGAGGCCAGTTCTGCGGGCCTTGTCTCAAGAATCGCTATGGAGAAGAGGTCCACGACGCACTCCTGGACCCGGTTAGTCCAGTTAGCTGATCTCCTTTCTTGATTCTCATTGTGACGCTTCATAAACTGTAAGCTTAAACCTTTTATTGTATATATGATTGGTTTGTGATTTGGATGTTTTTTCTTTTCAGGAGTGGCACTGCCCCCCTTGCAGGGGTATCTGTAACTGCAGCTTCTGCCGGGCCAGAGAGGGGCGCTGTGCTACAGGTGTGCTGGTGTACCTGGCCAAGTACCACGGCTATGACAACGTCCATGCTTATCTGAAAAGGTCACTATTCGTAGCTTTGTTAGAATTCATATTTCAGTTTTTGGCTCGTGTATAAACTCAGCAGCTCACAATTTACTTCGTAGGCCTGATCTGTAAATTAAATCCCAACCTTTGACCTCTTTCCACAGTTTAAAGAAAGAATTGGAGGAGGCTGAATAAAACCGGACCTGCGTTTAGACGAATTCAAGAATAACGTTCCTGACTTCCTTCAAACTTTAAGCTTGATTTATAGCATCCTTAAATCTACTGCACATGTTCAGACTTGCGTAGGCCGTTGTCTACATGAAAGGCTTTTTAAATTTGCATTGTTTTAAATGTATAATGTGATTGTTCTGTTTCTAAAGGGAGGGGTTTTATCTCTGTACTGTATTGATGGTTTTTAATTGTTGGCTGCAATACTTTAGCATTATTGGAATCTGTAGATTCTTGCGTTTTGAGCTTTGGCGCTGTTTTAACTGCGCTGTGTACTGCTGTAATACTCGAATAAACGTTGTGCCTTTTAAAGTTCTGTGTCTGGTGTTCTTGGGGCAAGTAAGGACAAAAATGGAAAAGTCAATCCTAAATGTAATGGGTAAAGAAAGCAGATAATTCTTTAACTTTAACAAACATAACGCTACTTGTCATACAAAAGGTCATTTCAATGTCCTGGTTTCTTACTTTTGAATGTAATTTAATGCACCAGGTGTAAAAACAACTGGCTAAAGTCCTGTTCACGCTAAAAACAACTAATGTACTTGTATTTGACGTGCTGATGTATTTTGTATATTTTCTCTTTAGCCACATAACTGTAATAAACTTTAATTCTCATTTTTATCTTAATTTTAAGGGATAGTTCACCCAAAAATAAAACTGCTGTTGTTCGCTAACCCTCAGATGGTTCCAAACTTGCAACAATGTCTTTGTTCTGCTAGAAGAACACACGGAAGGATATATGGAAGAATGTCGGTAATCAGATCTCATCCTCTATTGGCTCCCATAGCATTTATTTTCCCTATTTTCCAGTTAATGGGGGATGAGATCTGTTGGGTTACTGACATTCTTTCAAATATCTTCCTTTGTGTTCAGCAGAACAAAGAAATTTAGACTGGTTTAGAACAATCTGAGGGCAAGTTAATGACAGAATTGTAATTTTTGGGTGAACTATCCCTTTAATACCAATCCTCTTACACATCTATGCTCTTACAATTTGCCTCCGAACGGCCCCTTACACAAGTGAATCCACCTCAACATCTATTTCAGGAGAAATTCAATCATGGCTGAATATTGCAGTGATTTGATCATGCCCTTAGCTCTTGCCCCTCTGTGCCCCTGTGGGTTAGGAGGGCATAGGAAGGGGGGGGACTAGGGGGTCTATTACCCCGCAGAGGAGAGAGAAAGCGCTGTGATATACTGCAGACTGTTCGTATCTCTCATTAGAGAGCCAACACTAATGGTGTGGAAATAATTAGCAGACTCTAATGGGAAATCTCATACCTGTGAATCATTTTTCCCTGTTAAAGCTCGTTCACTCATTCTCCTGTTTTTCTCTCCTCTCCTTAAGATCACCAACGACTTGACCATTTCTCACATAAAACGCCACTTTTACACCGAGTACCATGGTATTTTCAGATCAAATGTAAATTCTGTTACACGGTTGTACAAACCTAAACTATTCTACATATTTGTATATAAAAGTAGACGTTATGGTGGTTGGGAAGAAGCTAAGAAAGATCAAGTTTGGTGTTTATATCACATTGTTATGATGCTTTTGTGGATCCTGTTTTCCGTAGCTCTGTTTGTGCGATTGCTTTATTTTTATGGTCTCTTAGCACTTGTTAGATCTTAAATCCAATTTATGATCAATTTATTTTCCTCCCAAAATTTCAGTATTTTATACTTATTTGATTTTGTCCATTTAGTCGGTATTGGGAACTTGCGATGATGAAAAAACGACACCAATATTTACAACTACTAGGCAACACTTATAGTTAAACACGATATTATTTTTGATGATCAGTAGCCTAATAATATTTCAATGTTTTAAAATATTGCTGTAAAAGCTGAAATTTTTAAGACCGATAACTTGGACTCTTATGTGTTGCCTCGTGACTTTTATAATCCATTTTTGTTTTAATTCCTGAAAGTGAATCTTTTCGGATCCGCAGGAAACAAACGCTTCAGAAGTATTTATTTGCATAATAAAGATGCACTCGAAAATACTGGTATTAAATACCAATGATCATCCACTTTAGGGTGATGAATATTTAGGGAAATAATTGTTTACGACGCTCGAGCGTCGAGCTGATCTGGTAATCAGGCGATGAAATACAATATTTATTCATTAGAGCGAACTTAATGAGGCCTCGCGGCGCTAATTATGAAACGCAGCGTAGCGCTAAATGAGCGCGCGACAGACGACGTGTGCGTGCGTGCGTGCGTGCAGGCGCGTGCGTTACCTGTTTCCTGCGCTGCTGGGGTCAGCGTGCACGTGGCCCCGTGAACACTGCGATGCTGCAGCCCAGTGCTCGTGCTCGTGCGCGATGTAAAATATGGAGTTTTTATTATTACGGGCCGCTAATGTTCACGTGTCTGATGATTATCTGTTGAGAAAAAAAACATTAAAAGCAAATTGCTCAGAATCTCCCACAGTTAAAGACTGATTGAGAGAGAGAGAGAGAGAGAGAGAGGACTTTGGGAAAACGTAGTTACTTTAATGCGTAAATACGTTATTTATTAATTTTGTGACTCATGTATCACTCATTTGACAGTTGAATAATATCTTAAAAAATGCCATGTCCCTTTAAGTATTAACATCATTCATGTTTCCTACTATTCCTGCCATAGATATAGTTCAAGTAAAAGGGTCTATAGTGTATAAAACTGTGTTGAATTATGTACATAAATACAGTGTGCCAGCCTATTAGACAAACTCTTCCTAAAAATGCTCAACTAGATTTCATATAGGCTAACATAAAGAGATCATGTGACAACACTGTAGCATATTCCTACTGTGCCAAATGTTTATTGTTAGAAGTAGTATCACCGTAGCCTGTGCCTTTTTCAGTCCAGCTATTTATTGATAAGGTCATAGTTCACCGGACTGTGTCGCTCCAGT
>CM056456.1:24434690-24519690 GCA_029783895.1 Triplophysa bombifrons
GCTCTGTTCTGTACCTGAGGAAGTGCAGTGCGATGCTGGACTTCGCCTGAAGGGGGAGCTCCGATACAACACACTTTATCACCTGCAGCATGAGCACCTGTCATAGAGAACTGGACAAACATTTCAAACTCCTATATTACTATATTATAAGTTGTCTGAGTTTTGTAAAACCTTCATATGTGTTGTTTTAAATAATAATATCGTTGACCACAGAAAGGATCCACCCACCAAAGAGGAAATCATATTTTAGTTTCACTTTTTGGGAAAAGACAGCTTTTAGTCATTGAGTTGGAAACACAAAACCTCCACATGTGTTTAGAACATTTGTAATGTGCAAAACCAAGCGATTATTTCTATCGAAGACAAAACTGTTTGTGTTTTATATGAAGTTCGTGGATAATTTATTTCTTATGTGCATGAACGGAGGAGTTTTTTCACTTTTTAACTTAGAATGATGCATTTAAAATTTACTCAATCATATATTTTTTATGTTAATTCATGTTTGTGGTTTAATGGTGCATGAGCTTTATATCTCAAAACATTTACTTTAAATGACAAGGAATGATTTGTATTATTCCTATCTGATTTTATCAGAAAGTATACAGCAGTATAATCCACCCGAACCGAGATCAGATTTGAGACTCAGACTGTTGTGACATTCAACAGAGCTTTACCAAGTGTTATAAGACAGTAAACTTGAGAACTAATGAATGTTTGGTTCCTAAACATTCCGTGCTGTAAATAAACCAAGTTATAATCTCCATGATGTTAATGAACAGCTGTGTTTGAAACTTTTTGTGTGTTCAGTGTGTGGCAGTCTGACCTGGGCAGTGTGGATTTGTGGGTAATAGTACATGAGAAAGGTACTGCTGGTCTTAATGTGTGCAGAGAGAGAGAGAGAGGAGAGGAGAAATAGGAGAGAGAGATAGAAAGAGAGAGAGAGAAGAGAGAGAGAGAGAGAGAAAGAGAGAGAGAGAGAGAGAGAGAGTGAGAGAGAGAGAGAGAGAGAGAGAAAGAGAGAGAGAAAGAGAGAGAGATAGAGAGAGAGAGAGAGAGAGAGAGAGGTGGAATGGACTAGTTTTATTGAGCTCATCCGTTATGAGTGCAGTAGAGAGAGTCTCTCAGCTGTGATGTGGAGGCACTCGTAAGCTTCATTAGTTTTTACCTCATTAATCTGCTCTCTCATAACCTGTAACACACACAATTCACCTCACTTCATTACACTGCAGCCTGCCAGAGAGAGCTTAAGTCATATAAAAATATATTGTTTGATAAGGACACTCGGAAAACAAACAAGTCAACTTTTAATTCATTCAGTCTCTCTATTTTTATGGGTGTTTAATAAGATATTGTACAAATGAAATCATTTTAAATGTATACAATGTTCTGACAACAATACGTATACACATAGATTTTTCTATTCTAAAATTCTATTTATTTGATAAAAAGAAAGAAATGTATTTATTTACCCTCCCAGAAAGACCGGCTGGTGAATAAGTGTACTCATGGAAATAGGTTTCTGTTTTTAACAGGAACCTTTCTTTATAAAATACTCAGACAGAACAAATGAATTGCCTTACACATTTTACGTTTACATCTATGCACTTGGCAGACGCTTCTATCCACAGTGACTTATACGGTGCATTTAATCTCTTCATGTCTTTATCAATGTGTGTTCACTTGACTTAGATTCAGATCTTCTAAACTTTTATGAGATAAGACACTAAACAGAGCTTGAGAGCTATGTGGAGTCAGCAGCATTAAAAAAAACACCTCAAAGTATATTTGTATCCAATTGCCCCTATTTTAGGGAAGATTTCTTTTTGTTCTTTTTAATATTTTAATTTAAGATGACTTAAAATCAACAACAAACTATTTTTTGATTTGGATATTAAAAAAATGTTAAGTCGTATATTTTTTCAGTTAGCAGATACATATGCACAACAAACAACATTTCACAAACAATAACAAATAATTTTGTTTAGAATTTGTAATATTGTCTCTTCATATTAAAGGTGCTATTTGCTTAATAGCAACTGACAATATCAGTCCGTCCTTAAACTGCTTGTAGATGGTTGTCCACACTGCTCTAGATCGCATAGATCTGTCCCCACAGCTGTTGAAACACACCTGCTTTCTACTCAAGACGTCTGTCTGGATGTGACATGATGTGGTGTACACTGTATTCTCCGCTATACACCTGTGACACACAACATCATGATGCTAAGACAGCGTTACATCGGACAACACAAAGAATCTGTGTATTACAACATCTCAAGATTTATAGTAATAAAAGTGTTTGCATATAAAGACCTAAAGATGATTTAATATAGATGAGAGGCAGTTACGTTAAATACAAACATCATGTAATGTTTCCTGTTTGCTTGTTTCTAAAGTGTGTAAACCATTTTAAGCTTGTGATTCAGGTGTATGATTACGTGTGAATGTAATGATCTGCATTATTTAATGTTTAATGTGGTGAAACTTCTAAATATAAACTCTCATTCTTTTATAGAACAATACGCACTATATGTTCATTTTTTAAAACACAAAATATACATTTAAAGCAGTTTAAAGGTGTTTTTACTATTTGAATATAACGACCCAAGAATGTTTTTAAAACCCACATTATCCTTTGACCGTGACTGTTATTACGCGTGATGGGTCTGAACTCATCTGCTTTCAGAACTGAATCTGGCTATGAAACGAGGCCACAGCGTGTTGACTAAATGCCTGATTCGCATTCTCACCAAAATCCCCAAAGTAATGTATTGTTTAAAAACCCCGAATATATCCCAGAGCTAAAATAATTTAAATAATACATAAAAAATTGTCACAGGAAAAAAATGTAATTGCAAATATGAAATTACACCCTGGAGCTTGATTCTTTAAGCAAACATGCTCTGGCTGGTTAGGTTCTGTCACAGAGGAGCAGACTGTTACACACATTAATTTCTCAGCTCTCAGAGGCAAGAAAACAATTAGGAGTCTGCAAATGCATTTCACCAGCAGCCACTTGACACAGTTTTGGACTCATCGTGGGGCGACAGACAGACGACAGAAGGGCAAAAGACAAAGTCATTACACACAGAAATCGAGGAACAAGCTCGCGACTGTAAAACATTTCAATTAGGAGTGATGTTTGATCGCTGGGTATAACGGTCCGAGATGGTGATTCTCCAACAAAAAGAATCACAGGTGTGATTTAAACGTGGACAGCAGAAAACAACATTTGAACAGAACAGAATACAGCAAACAGTGTGATCGCTCGATGTTGTGATAACAATCAAAATGACTTATCAATTCATTTAAAGGATGAATGATCTCAGGGTCTCAGATCTTGTTCTTGTTGGCATCAAGGCCGTACGGTTATTCAAATGCTTCATTATTTTTCAAAATGTTTTAGTCGGACAAATTAGACAGAGTGCTGAAATGCTTGACATGTGATTAAGACATGCCTTTATTATATTTTGAATGATGTGCTACCAACCAAGAGAAATATTTTCCTCATTAAATATTGCTTTTTCAAAGAGATCGCGGTTGCTTTCATTTAATTTCCCCTAAAAATGTTGATGAAAAATAAACACAGAAAGAAGTGAAACAATTGTGCAAATATATGAATGAGTGTGGAGGTGTGAAATTAATGTAGATTGTAAAGGTAAAAGAAGCAGGATTTAGGTAAATTTGATATGAAATGTTTAAGTTTATATGTGACCCTGGATCTTAAGGATAGCACAGGAATATTTGTGGCAAAAGCCAACAAAGCATAAACAAAGTAAAACTTTGCTGTAGTTTTGTAGCAGGTTTGCTAGTAATTTACTGTAGATTTAATTACTTCTTAATTCTTTCAATACTTTTTTAACAATTAGTATTGCAATTAGTATTTTTCAACTTTACTTTAATCAAAATGAACACACTTTGACTTTTGAGATTAAAAATGACCAAGAAGGGACTGGTCTCATTACTGGCATTAGCAACACTGCAACAATTGAAAGACATTCTTCCTTAGCAGTTTTGTTTTGTTTTCTAGTAAAAATATTCAAAACTTCTTCAATTGAGATGCATTTAAATAACAAGAAAAGTGTCCTAATAAGAACTAGGTAAGTTTATGTTTAATACAAAATTGTTAAATTTATCTACTGGAAAACCTGCTGCAAAACTACAGGAAAGTTTCACAGTGTTGAGTATGTGGCAAAATTAGGCTATTGATTTCCAAAAATCATTAGGATATTATGTAAAGATCAGTAAGATAACTTCAATGAATTTTTTTATAAATACAATATATTATAAATATATTTAGTGAGTGGATGAAGCAAAATCCCGAACAAAAATGCCAGGAAACACGTCTACAAACTTCACTCACTGCCACCGCTCTTTTGAAATTATATTCTCGAGTGTGGTTCTATGTAAAGCTTAGAATTTCTACTTTTGGGTTCATCTACCCACCACAATGTCATTACAGAAGTAAGCCGAAAGAGAGCGTTAAAACAAATCTTTTTCTTCTTGGCAACAGCCTGCAATGGGCCATTTTCAAAATTTTCCAATTTTGTGCACCATCAGATTCCAGATTTTTAAATCGTTTTATCTCAGCCAAATATTGTCGGATCCTAACAAACACTGACTTTTGATTGTAGACTTGACTCATCAATCTAAGCTCAGTTTCTCAGTTCTGAAACTCTTATATTTGTAAGATTACCTTTCAGATAAAACCCTGCAGACTCAAGCTAAAGTTTTCATTTGATCGAAGAGTAGCGATTATACTTATTGTTTTTTCTACACAGTGAATGTTAATATTAGAGATGCACCGATATATCGGCCAATCATCTGTCTATGATCAGGGCTGATATGTCCTGTCAATCAAAAGAGGACAGGAAAATGCAATGAATTTGTGTTCTGTATATAGAAAATGTTAAGAAACATCACCAGTTTGATGTTCAATATAATAGTCTTTATTTGAATAAATAACAACCTTCAAAATCGGTATCGGCAGATATCACTCGGAATAATCGGTTATTGGTATCGGTGGAGAAATGTTATATCCATGCTTCTCTAGTTAATATATTTCAATGTTTGATTATAAACTCATTTTTGCTTAGTTCTGTAGATGGAAGAGTGTTGACGGCTACGACTGTATAAGGTTTAATTGATGTCTTACAGCTGTCAGGTCAAACTGCGCGCGTGTCAGCAGCTCTTAGGTTACCACCTCCCTCACCTGAAGATCTCATTCACCTCTCGGCACCTTTCAAAACAAGGTAAGGTTAGTAATGTTGTTGCATCTCAATGATCAAACAGAGCGATATCACACGTGTGTGTGTGTGTGGTGACAAGGGCAGTGAACAGAGATATTCTTTAATTGTGGCAGGCCTTACTGCCCCTGCCTGTCAATCACAGCGCTTTGAATTGCACAAAATTTGCTCCGTTCCCTCAGTTAAATGATGTATCCAATTAAAAACGTTAGAATTCATGATCTTCAGCGAAGGTTAAATGAAGGCGCTCTCTGCTGTCACTGAGGGTGATTAAACGCTGCCTACATTAGCCACAGTCGGCACAAAAAAATCACATTTGGGTCTAAAGCTCGAATCTTTATTCATTATCAAACACGCTCGCCGTATAAATGCGTCACACTTTTCCCCTTAATCACCAAGTTCAGGGATCTGCCCACTGTTGCTCACTAAAAAGAATGTCAGCTCTTAAATTGCTGTACTTTATGACACATACACGAAGGGAAGTGTGGACACCGGCATGAGTGTTCAAAGGCCTCTTGCGGGGAACGGAACGCAGGTTTTGTTTATCAGGTCTGTCTCAGATCTATACACATAAGAAAGCTTTGAATTAGTCTGAAAGGATAAACACCAACATTTCCGGAAGTGTTGTGGTACACATCTGCTGGTTTCAGTTTCGGAATTAAAATATAAAACAATAAAATTGTTCTTGCGACTGTTGGGTTCAAGATCCAATACAGTTTCAGATGAAGTGTTTTAAATCAGCAGGGCATATTTGTTTTTTATGGAACTTGTAGTTTTTCATTAACATTCCTGGAATTATTGCTTTATCTTATAAAAAATAAAGTTCGGATTTGTCTTTCAACTAAATCCAAAACATAAAAGTTGGCTGATATCACCTGGACCAAACATTGTTTTAGTGTCATGCTTTTGGGCAAAACAATTATTGCATATTTAAAGACAACAACTATCAAATAACAAAAAAAGAACAGTTCCAGCCCAGAAGAAACTTTGTATTGCTGAGATGTTCGTTTATAGCGCAAATAATTTCATGACGTTGTGTTTTATTCAAGTATCAACTTATTTAAGTCTCAAATGTTTTTTCCAAAACTGCTCAGGAGAAATGCAAAAAGGAACAAATAAGACTGTAATTGTAGTTTGTAAAGATAAATTCATCTGGATTTGGGTCAATTTGGTTTCAGTTTTATTGAGATCTTCAGTAATATTGACTGTGCAGACTTGACAAATCTGAGCTCAGTTTGACATCTCTTCTGGAACTCGAATCGAGACATTTGTGAGTCTTTCCTCATGAGAAATGTCTAAGATGCCAGAAACTTAAAAGGATCGTTCACCTTCTTGTTGTTTTAAACCTGTATACACTTCATTCTTTTACTGAACACAAAACAAGATATTTTGAAGAATGTGAAAAACCAAACAGTTCTGGGGCACTATTGACTTTCATAGCAATTTTTTCTACTATGGGATTCAATAGTGCCCAGAACTGTTTGGTTACAAACATTCTTACAAATTTCTTTCTATGGGTTAAAAAGAACAAAGAAATCTATACATGTTTTAAACAACTTGAGGGTGAGAAATAATGACATTTTTTACGAACTGTCCAGTTAAGCAAAAGTTTCCGTTTGTTCTCCATTTAAACTCACAGACATCTTACGAAAATAATTGCGATATTAAAGAGATCTGTGATTTTTCTTTTATATGTGAGGGTTCAATCAATTTATGATGGATAAAATCAAGGCCTGGCCTTCATGTCATCGTGTTGAATATTCTGATGCATTCAGAAATGTCACTGCACCAATGTGTGTGTGTGATTAGGGATCTTTCTCAGTGAAGGCTCTATACATGTCTTTAAGATGCATTTACAAGCCATTATCACTCTCAGAATATTGATTAAACGTATTGTAGTCAAGAAAAATCTCAAGAACAGCCTTCTCCTCTCTCACCTGCTCCAGATATAAAGGCATGATTAGCTTAATTTCAACAACCCACACAATCCTGAGACTCTGGCCCTCTAAAGACACGTGAATTACCTGTCAAAGACTCCTAGAGTTTCACAAAAGTACAAAACATTCAGTGGACTAGAAAATGACAAAAATGAGGCATAGCACGCTGTGACATGCATTCATTAGCTGTGGTAAGATGGATTGGCGAGCGGCTGTTTATGTGCACGTGTGTGGTGCCTAAGTTTTGTGGTGAGGGGTGATAAATGTGGCGGATGTCGGGGAGACAGCAGTGAATTATGACCTCACGGTAAAACGCAAATCAGCCATTTCACAGCCCACACACATACACATTCTCTTGCCTCTAAACTTTTCAATATCCGACTATCCTGAATTTCCATCTGATGACTATATTTTCGAGGGCCTATTCATCTGTTTACCTTAAAAAATAGCAATAGACAAGTTTTTAAAGTGACAGTTCACCCCAAAAAATATTCTGTCATCATTTAATCCACCTCTAGTCATTTCAAACTTGTATGACTTTCTATCATTTGCAGAAAACAAGAGAAGACATCTTGAAGAAGGTTGTTAACTGCCCCCCATTCACTTGCATTGGTTTTGTGTCCATACATGAATGGGGTCCAGTGCTGTTCGTTTACCAACTTTCTACAAAATATCTTCTTTTGTGTTCTGTAGAATAAAGAAAGTCATAAAGGTTTGAAATGACAAGAGGCCGAGTAAATAATTACATCAATTTCATTTTTGGGTGAAAATTTTTAAACTATCACTACGAAAAATTGAAACAAATCACTTTAAGAGAGGACATGCAGCATTTTAGTTAAAGGAATGTCCAACGCTGAAATAAAAATGATGACTTCTATACAGTATATGCTTCACATATATACTCATATATTTTTCATCCTATAAAACAGATACTGTACTTCACAGATGAGATCTCTTTAACATCTCAATGACATCTCCGATGAGATTAAATGGAAATCAAAAGGAGTTTTTCCATCAATCTCATCTGTCTCAGATATTTCCCCAAGAAAAGAAGCAGATGTCTCAATCCATTTAGAAGAGATGTCAACTATGTCTCAATCTGACCTCAGATATGTCAAGTCTGCAATCAAAAGTCAACATTTATCGAAGATCTCAATATGAACTCAACATTTCTCATCAAATTTACCCAAATCCAGATTATTTGAAATCTATAACATTCATTTTACACCTCAATACTCTTCACGAATTTGAAAAACATCAGTCTCTTTCGATTTCCTTTCTCTCAAGCAATGTTAGGAGAAACATCTGAGAAGTCCATCACCTCTTACGTTATTGTTGTGCCAACTCTGATACCACTGATGCCAAAATAAGTTTTAAGAAAGTTATAAGAAAGAATAAATTTACATTTACATTTAGTCATTTAGCCGACGCTTCAAAGCGACTTACAGAGAGTTCAGGGAGCAATAAGCGATATGTCATACCGAAGCAATAATACAAAGGATGCTAATACAAAGCTACTCATTTCAACAAAAGCTAGACCTGTTAAGAGAAAGAGAGGGTTATTCACAGAAGAGATGGGTTTTAAGTCGCTTTTTTAATGTTATGAGACGTGGTTGACCGGACTGAGTTCGGAAGGATGTTCCACCAGGTAGGAGCTGTGAAGCATGTGAAGCTGTTTCATTTTTGAGATAAGAATGATTTTTTTGGGTGGAAGCTCTCTTTAAGGACATCAAAATAACGGCACGCATTTTAACTACTCCTCCAAAAGAGCACAGCATCTCCACCATGATGTGTTAAAGCCGCTTTTCACCATTTTACGGGCTGCCAAAGCGTGGCTCAAGGGTGCAACATTTATAAATAACATTTTGGATAACAGGAACACGACTCTGATGGCAGAGCTAAACAGCGAGTGTTTACCCAGAGAGCATCACCCGGAGGAGCAGAGCTCAGCAGAAGCAGCAGTGGGTCTCATTTAAACAAGTCTGAGACAGCAAGCAAATAAATAAAGCCTAGAGCTCTCTCGTCCTTTAATGTATTCAATTAAAGCAGCAGTCCCTCTGGAGACACACACACACACACACACACACACACTGCTGCGGGGAATATAAGAACCGTTCGAATCCTCAGAATACACTGAATCTCAAAACGCTCATTGGAAATATCTCTCAACAGGTTTTATCCTAATTAACCCTCCCCAAAGGTCACCCACAGACGGAAAAGTATCACATTCAGACGCCTTCCATGAAACTTCCCTGCAAGTTGCAAGAAAGATATTTACGAAGGCATTGCGCAAGGTCTCCTGGAGCTTTTATGCATTTGGTGAGATGGAAGGCAGGTAAAATGTATAATAGAACACGTATACAATAGTTCCCGAGCATGGAGAAAAAACAAACATAATTATACAGCGCGATGTGACATCGCTTCAAATGTCACCGAACTACAACTTTGCTCAAGGATGATATGAAAGATAAATGACAAACGTATAAACTTCAGCGCTACGTGTCTGGCCTCCCGATGTCACGGTCTCGCAAAAGAAGGGAATCAAATAATACAAATCATACAATGATAAGCGTCAGGTGAACTCAGACATGAGGCGGCTGCTGCAATTATCAGGAATATGTCGGTGACAGAATTAATCTGGTGTCCCTTTGTGCTTCTCGCTAATTTTCCATGCAGCCCCATTGTGTTTCAAAACCCCACTGAATTTGTATCTATTAAAACGAATCTCTTATTACGGTGGCTACATGCCTCTCCTCTGCCCTCACTCTTTTTTTCCATAACAAATCAACTTAATCAAGCTCATTAACTGTCATTATTAGACATTTATTGTTATCTTTCCATGAGCTCTCTTGACAGGCGCTCCCCTCCCACACACGTCCCCGTAACACTGCGGGCACCGCCGGGCCTCGACACACTCACACACGCACACATACACACGCACAAACACTCTCAATTCTTGGGTTCTTTTTCTTGGACTGAAATACACACACACAGAAGTTTTTAACCTTGAAGTGAAGCTGTATGATATTAGTAGGATGAGTCTGTACTCTGTAAGAAAAGACATCAGTTTTTTAACAGTTTTTTCATGTATTATGTAAATTTTTGTTTGTAATTTTATGAAATTTTGTTGCTTTATTAACAGATTTTTTTCAAGTATTTTTGGAATACGGAAACAGGAAAAAAACTAAATTTACAGGAGAAAACTTTGGCGTTTTTTACAGGATGTTTTTACAGTGATTTGACTCCGGCTGGCATTGAGACTCTTGTGATTTATAGGATAAGTGTCATTGAAACAAAGTCTTTTATTTTGTCACACTTGTGTGGTTGGGAACCTTTAGGACATTTTCAATAGAATGCAGAATAAACATTCTGAGGAAAGTTGCCACTCTTTTACTAATACAGTAAAAATGTATGAAAACCGAAGCTTTGTGTTGCAAGAAAGTCATTCAGGTTTGGATAAGGAAATAACAAAATCTTCTTCAAAAACTATTATTTATTAATAATTATAATTTAAAGTCACAACTTGCAAGATTTGCTAGAGATATCTTATATATTCCTTTTTATTGTTTTTGCTGTATTTACAGTAGAACTGTGAATTGTTTGTGTTGATAGATTCTCAAACACACTTATCATTTAAGAGTCTTTTCATTCGACTCATTTCTACTGATATTAGCTATTAACATGTGTGATGATAGCTGACACCACCAACATTTCACCAAACTAAAACCCTTGAGATACAAGACATGCTAGAGAAACTGAATAACAAAAAAAATATTTGTAATATCGTTGATGGTTAAACAAACACAAATAAAAAGTTAGAATGATCTTTAATGCATTTCTCTTGAAAACTATATATCAGAGAAAATGACCCCTTTTGTTTCTCCTTCAGAAGAGAACTCATCAAAGCCTCAAAGTGTGCTTAGATTTCCCAGGAACGCTTCTCATCAAATTCTTTTCAGACTTTAAATGGGTTTTCTATCAAATGATGACCATATAAAGTAAAATAACAACAAGAGATTCGCTATTCGCTTACAATTCAAATGATTTGTTTTTCTCTCTCATTTGTTTGCATTGCATTAAGCTTTAAAAAAACATAATTGCATTACAATCTGCACGGAAGCATTATGCGGGAGACCCACACGGATAGAGATTGAGAAAAATGCAAATGAGGCAGATATTTGTTCTCTGTAATGAGGCACACGAGCAAAACCAGAACGATAGAGAGTTTTCAACTTAAACGCACAACAACAGACACGTTTAACCCCAGAGCACACACACACACACACACACACACACATACACCTAAACTAGCATTAATCTGCACATTACAGACGCATTTACACATTAAGTCACGCTGGAAGTTTGTCTGAACCGTTTGTGCCGAATTGAAATGCCAAAGCAAATGCTGAGGACAAACATCATGTCACTCCAACATTGAAATGTTACAGACAAATATCATGTCATTCCAGAAGCATTTGAAGAAAACGCTTAAGTAAAAGGGTTCCCTTCAGGATGCACATATAAAGAAAACATAATATAAGGGGTATGGAAACGGCGGCCCATTTCTTCCGGCACGAGTCTGATATTTACATTGCCAAATCTAATCCTAAGCATTCCTAAAGTCTCTCCGACGCGAAACTTTCCCATAAACACAGCGTCTGATTATATCTCGGCAGTTCTCTCGCCTACAATCAGGTGAAAATACACCGGCGGGAAGAGTGACACGGAAATTGTAGGATTTTTGTCAAAAAGTCTATTTACAAATCAGTTCAATAGAGAGTGTGTACAAGAACACCAGCCATTTCCTTCGCAGCAAGACTCACTACATTACACGAGCTCATTTTCATCTCTCCGTTTCAGACTTTAATCAGACTTTAACTGCCGCGATATGAAAGTGTCTTAAACAAAGGCCTCCGCTCTCTACAATAACACTTAAAAAGGCCCTTTGTGTGGCTTTTCCCCCCGCCGAACAATAGCAAATTATATCGGGGTAAGAAATCTTTTATAATGAATCGCACATTTGCTGATTGCAAATAATTGCGTTAGGCGTGCGATATTGCCGGGGTCGTGGAGGTGACTGTGCTTCCAGTAATGCGAGGATTTGATCTCTGGCCCTCGCTGATGAGGTCTATTCACGGTGCCGCTGACCTGCGCCCCCCCTCCGCACGCGTCCTCCCGCCACTTCACTGTGATGAGGAGAGTGTTGGTTAAAGTTTGGAGCGAGGTGCTATTAGAATGGAAGTCCCTCTCAACCCGTAACCCCACCTCCTCTGCCCCGGCGCTCCCCTGTGTTACCTGACGACAGGCTCTGACCTCCAGCGAAACCGACTCTGCTATAGAGAACACGTGCCGCTATCATTACGCTTCATTATACATTCATATACGCTTTATTGTAGGTAAAAAACGAGGCACGGGTCGAACTACTGTGAAAAAACGGCACATCACTCCACAAGGAAAGACTGAGCTGTGACGGGTTTCAATGTGATGTGATGCTCGAAATGTGTTAGACTTGAGTTTCACAAGTTTAGAGTCTCTTCATCTTTGCTAAGACAAAGTGCAGACTTATGGAAGACAATGACAGAGAAACTGAATGAAGAATTGGGATGGAGGAGAAGGTGTACAGACTGGAATATATTAGAGGATGACATTATTTGAAGGATAGTCTCGCGTAGCCAGACCTTCATACCGAAGTTCTAGAACTTATCGCCGCTGTCTTTGGCCAAGGCCCTCCCAAGAGGCCATGTGACTGACAGGTAAAGCAATGATGTTTAGAGGCGTGGAAATGTCCCCGCAGTAACAGACCGGTGTAAATTCACGAACGTGTCAAAGGTTAACAGAAACAACAATGGTTATGACTTTATGCCGTGAACCTCGCTTACTTTGAAGAACTAAGCATTAAGTGGATTGTGATGAATTCTTATAGCAACCGTTGTAAACACGACAGCTTACTTCTTAGATCAGACGGCTTTGTGTTGCTTCCAGGTGGACCGTTAAAGAACGCACCACGCAGGTCTCCCGGAAATCCTGTAAATTTCAACCAATCAGATGACGACCTCGAACGTGCTGAAGTATTTCCAAAAAAAAGTGCCTTATGCATCAGACGTTCAGCCAACGGTCCGTGGGAGTGACATCTGAGGAGCAGACTATTTGAAGAATGACCTGAATGTTCTGAAGACATCATTGATAAAGCTAATAAATGAGTATGTACCTTTATTGATAAACTTTCTTTTTAAGAAATAGCCACATTGGTCTATGATTTCATATGTGCCTGTAGGATGCCTTTTGTGTATGGCCTTGGCATTCTAGTGAATATTAAAGACGCATTTTTTATCTAATTGTGTTTAATATTTTATTTGTAATTTATTTGGATTATTTTGGAGTCCCTTCCAAATATGGGGAGACATTTCCAACATGTGGATGCCTATGTAAGTACATATGACGTCATTGTTCAGTGCAAAATAGCAAACCTTTTTGCCAAATAACGCAACATAAATATGAAATAGTACAGAATACAGAATGTGGACTCGACATCTGACTCTCAAGTCCAACCAACATTGAAGCTGCTTTTTAATGTAAAGACATATCGATGAGAAAACCTAAAATTTAGCGGCATCTAGGGGTGAGGTTGCGAATTGCAACCAACTGCTCACTCCAGCCCTCCCTTTCGAGGGCTAAGATATCGTCTTCTTTGATGAAGGAAATAACGTATTTAAGAAACGCGTTCTGAGGGGCAGTTTGTCAGTTTAGGGCTACTGTAGAAACAACATTGCCAATTCCATACTAAATAGCTCATTCTAAGATAATAAAGACATCTGTCTATATTATGTAAGGTCTATATGTATTTTATATTGCATAGATCTTAAAAAAAATGACACACTGGACCTTTAAATTAGAGATGTATTGTGGGAGGTATACTATGTGTCTGCGATTTTTTCCTCTCCAAAATTATTATGGTTGACTCGACGAGTTATTGAACAGGTTAGTTAAATATAAACCTTTTTGGTATTGTGCTTTACAATCCACATTGTTTCAAAGCAGCTTCGTAGAAAGAATATAAAAGCAAAAACATTTGGCAAAATTAGAGTCACACAAACAGGAGTGTAAAACACATTATTGCAGCGTCTACAGCTCCACATCCCAAAGGGAAGAAATCTCAAACAATGACATTATATTCACGCTCCTCTCGGATTCAGATTGTGGTGTGAAACAAAACAGCATTCATAAGCCTTGCGTCTTCCACACAATAAGCCTGAAGCTCTCATTCTGATATCTGACTAACAAACGTGTGTGAATGAGCTCTGAAAACTCTGAATGAACTAGCCCCTCGGTTTTTACGTGCCATTGTCTTCTCGTGTGCAAATGCCACGGAACAGAAGACAGAATGGAGCTCAGCATGGTTTGTGTCACCGCTCCGTCTGACCCCGTCTTTTGGCAGCCTTCAGATATGAAGTTTTAGGCTGGCAACCGATGAACATGGCTTATTTACAGCACAGCCGACATAATAAACACAAACAAACATAATCGAGTCATTGAGCACATTGTTCTCGTTTGAAAGGAAATATCCGGGGAAATCCGCAAAGGGACAAAACAGAAATTTGAAATGGATTCTTCATTAATTACTTCAGGGTGTCCTGAAATTCTCTCATGGAATATCGTCACGCCATTTCAACAGAGGTGTATCGCGTAAATGTTGCGGCGCAACCGCAGGATTTCTGAAAAGTGCAACAACGGAGACGACAAACACCTCAGGGACACAACACACACAACACTGGGACAGTATAGCACCTCCTCCATCACACATTTACACATGTTGTTCTAAACGGCACCACAAGCGCATAGTGTATAAAGAAGGAAAATACAGCATTGGTAACATTACTTAGAAAGTATTTGATCTGTTTACTTGCTAAGCAAGTACTTTTTACTTAATTAACCTTTTAATCTAAAACCCGTATTTTCCCACAGAAAAGATCAACTTCTTTATTTCAAGTGAAACAGCTTGCTTGCATATCTTATGCAGCCTACTCGTCTGCCTCACAATAATGTCGAAATGATTCGTTTTCTAAAATTGTTAGTTGTAAATGACCATCTCAGGAATTGATATGTGTTTCCAAATATGACTTTCTGTTATGAAACAGGACATCGATTTTATTCTTCTGCTCTTGTGCATGTCAATAAGGGATTGTTTGAGAAACATCAAGCACAGAAATAAGAAATATTGAATATTCTAACGAGAATGAATTACTGTTGTTACATCAATATGCAAATTAGATACAATGTATCTTTATTGCATACAATTGGACTACTCATTTATGTCCATTTTATAAATTGTATAAAAGAAAATAATACTTCATAATTGTTTTTTATAACTTTCATAACACAGTTGAGAATCATCTTTGTACAGAGTTTGGTTAAAGAAAATCCTGAAACCTAAAAATGGATTAATGAAAGAAAAATCTCACACAGTGGATAAAATGTAATTTTTCAAAAAGGTTGTCCTTTTTGTTTCTTATACTCTTAACAGTGGTATGACAATTAAAAACAATTTCACCAAACTTTTCCCTGGGTAAAGTCATAAGTAGAGCTGCTTGTTTCTGAGTGGTGATGTGATAGATAGAAACAAAAGTATATGGGAGTGTTTGGTTAGGCTGGAAACCTGCCGAGAGCTCCAAGAGTAAAGCACATGTTCCAGGATCTCAGCGGCACCTTTCGTCTGACTGCACAAATATTCTGCACAGAGAATCTGCAGGACTGTGTCTAAAGACATTTTAACTTGAGTTATATCTAGATTTTTTTTATTCTTTCAAGATTAAGATGTACAATCTTACCCTCCATGACTTTTAACCTCAAAAAACCCTTTCAGTCCAAATAAATTTGTCTCTGCAGTCTATTTCCACCTCTCTTTAAATAATTACGATGTCTACCTTGAGCCCCCACATCATCTGTACAAGCGCAACAAGTCCATCATCCTTAACAATCCCTTCTAACGGGACCATCTGAACGCCTGTTCCCCGTGCAAATGAGTGACAGCTGTGAGGGTGCCAGCGCCAAAGCCCGGCTAAAACAGCAGCGATGGCCTCACATACACTCACAGATTCTTTCTGCCCACCGATTATCAGCTTGAAATGCAATTTGATGCATTATAAGCGCACAAACCACCACCCCCTCTCCGCAAATCGCATTCAGAGCGAAAAGGCCCCTGACACACCATTACCAGTCAACTAAACAATCGTCTATCCTCCCCGCCGGCCGTATTTACTCGGTCCCTCAGCAGGTGTCGTAGAGCCAGGCCCCTGCCGGCGACAGAGGTGACGACGGGCATCAGGATCTCGGTACGGGCCGGCGGGTGACGTTCTTTGATTTTTAACCATTACAGAGTTTTCATAGAGCCCCAGTCAATTTATTTTATTTATTCTAATGAGCAGCATTAGTGGTAACGCGGTTAGCGGCGCTCGGGCTCATCGGGCCGTTAATCACACGCCGCAGACACTCGCAAATCAACTTCTAACAGCAAGCACTGAATCAAGCTCAATGGAGCGTGCGCTCCTTCACAATTTATGATCTTTCAAATTGCATCTTTTCAACCATTAAATTGCAAGATACCATAAATTTTTATCTCCTCTCCTTTAGTCCCGGTATTCGTTCTGTCCTGTGTAAAGCAGAATGGTAGTAAATTCGGGGTAGTTAGAAAGAATTTAAGCTCTGTCTCCTGAAAGGAAATCCGAGCGTAGGGCGAAGGCTGTTAATTTGCCATTGAGGACAAATACCGGGAGTGATAAAATTTAAGGGCTCAACGGGGAGCTGAATCTGCCCCTGGTAGGCAGCAGGTCCTCTACAACCTTGAGTCCACTTCCTGTGGGTGATTTTTAAGATCCTGTCGGACGTCGTCTGTCACATTTCACTGGCTTAGGGAAAGAATGGGTCTGCGTCAACAGAAGGGGCTGTTTCAGAGGAGTGGGCTGGAAAACTTAAGTGGGAGGGATTTTATAGGGCTTGAGATACGGACAAGATCTCCCTCTATCCGTCACTCTTTCAGACATGTTCTACTTTCTTGAAATTAACAGTAACACCTTATTTCAACAGTCCACTACTAGTCACTTTTAGGTCACTAGAGCATTGGCTTTCAAACAGGGGGGCCATGGTCTCCAGGGGGGTCCAAAGATAGATCCATTTTATGAAATTATAGAAATGTATCATACATTTTATGCAATCAAACAACAGAAAAAAAGACCACCAACCCAAATAATTGATGTTGTAGCATTGCATAACGAAACCAGCACGTATTCATCGAACCCAAAACTTGTGTAATAACACATTTGCAGGGAGCTAACATAACACAACTTTTGGCCAAATTCTGTTTTTCTTAAGGAACTGAAAAACACTGTGCTTTTCAAATATTGAGACAAATTGCGATTCACGGTATTATTCATAACGTTCCTTTTTACTCGTTACGGTTTTGCTTGCAGTTGTATGATCATTGACACTATAAGCATAACATCTGATGTCAAATCTGAGGCAAAAGCAGTTGAGAATCATTGGAGAAAAAACACTTATTGCTGGCAAAAAAAATAAAAAAATAACCTCCCGAATGAAACGCAAGCCTCCAAGAAGTTGGATAAACTTTGACAAACTCCCCTCCAACTCCCCCGGCTCGCAGTCTAAACGGTGTCATTCCAGAGGCCATTGAATGTAACCTGACGAAGGTGGAAAACAAGCTACTTATGCACCATACTGTTCCGAGGGATTGGCATAATTGTTTCAGATTACATCTCCTGTGGCAGAGAGCAGTAAGGAACACACTTGTCTAACAATATGGTCAGATTAGCTGTTTCTGATTGGGTGCATGTAAAAGCGATCGTACTCATTACACACCTAAGAAAAGAAACAAAGGATCGCTTTAAAGTGACTTAATTATCCACATAAAGAACAGAGTGACAAAGCCAGGAGCGGAGCGCCGAGTGAAGGGTTAACCCTTTAGCTCCAGGAGAAAATCTCTAGCCCACTTCAAATGCCACGGGAATTAAGCCACGCAACTGCAGGGCGCCAAGTACGAGCCACGCTGCTCGCAGCTGATTGGTGGAGGAGAGGTGGGCTATAATGTGAAAAAGCTGAAAGTGAGCAGTTAAAGGAAATTTCAAGAGACTTCCTGAAATCAAAGTTAAGATGCATTTTTATAGCCAGCAAGTGGCTGTCGTGGTGAGCGGGTCAGAGGTCATGGAGTAACTTCACAGGAAGTGTTTGTGTCGAGTTTACTTTTAAAGCACTTTTTCAAATTTGCATTTGTATCAGCGAAGCTGTTCAAGATAACACAAAAGAAAGACACATGTTCAGTGTAGAAAATGGTTTGACTAGTCAGCTAAACCAATATTAACAAGATGCGCCACAACCAATCGCGAGGGATCAAATGCTCAATAAGTCCCGCCTTCCAGTAAAAAGAGGCAATCATCAATAAAGAATCAATAAAGGCAGACACATTTTTTTTAAATATCAATTTAAGCTATAAAAACCAAAGTTATGATTCAGTTCATGACACGTTGAATTATTGATCAGAAATATGCCGTTGAATTATGATTTTTGGCAGTGATTTTAGAAATATCTGCCTTCCTCCATTCAAGTAGACTGTGGACTTGTTATGATGTAAATAACTCCCCAGAGGTCTTGCAAACATGGCCACACGTCTACCATAAACTAACTTTGACTAAACTTGATTTATTGTTTTAATCCAATTGATTCGTCCAAAATGATTCAAGTTATTTAAACTTTTGGAAGTCAGTACAACTAAACTTAAACATGCAAAAAATGGGTTGAGGTTTTTTCCAGTGTTGAACAAACAGGGTGGATCTCTTACACGGAGATATGAGTGTTTATACTTTCTTATAGTGCAAAGAGTGCAAAACTGTTATTAGAAGTGAGGTTTATCAGAAAAAATTAACCCAAAACAAAAAATAAAAGCAAAGTTACAGTACATTGAGCTACATTTCAAAATACTAGTTTTTATAAAGAAGCACATAAATATCTGAAAGACAAACATTTCTATATACAAAACCATAAAAATGTTGCAATTAAGTTTTTCTCCAAATTATCTCAACCAAGTGGCCACACAATCTAAACCTCCACCATGTTAGTGAGCACAGATACTGAAGCTTCTGAAGGCTTTTTGATTTAGGTGTAAGGTAAATGTCTTCACTAAAGTGCTCTTAGAGCAACTAATAAAGATCCAGCACACTCTCATTTTCAAGGTCCATCAAATGTCATACGTGTTACACTGGCTAAATTGCATTTCAGTCCGAGACAGCCGAGAACTATTTCAACATAAAATGCAAAGCAATCATATGATAGCGTGGATGGAAATGAATACCTGTGTGCGGACTTCATATTAACTTGTCAACTTTTCCTGGATGTCCAAAAATACAATACACAGAAGAGCCGGAGTAATGCAAGGGGATATTATTACTGCAGGTTACAGTGGTAACCAGATGAAGGGTATGAAGAAAGAAATGCCGACTACGTTAAACTTGACTGTGACAAACACGAAATGGGAAATCACAAAAGTAGCAGAAAACTTTCTTCGTCTTGCAAACAGCATGAATACTGACTAACTCACTTTCCAATTATTTTAAAAATGATATTTTTGCTTATTACACATCTCGTGGAACGCTCAATTCTGATTGACCAGTCGCGACATTTGCAGGTTCGTTATTCCCAGATAACAAAAGAAACTAATAACACACGGTTACCCGGATGCAGCAAATCATTTTGAGAGGTTTCTTTTGACAAATGAAATATAAATATGTCTTTTAGTAACATATATGACATTATATTTACAAATGATTCAATCAAATTGTCTGTCCGTGACATAGAAGAAACAGAAGTTTGTGAATATATCACTATAGTTTTGTTGAAAATGTTCAAGTTTTATAAATTTATGAAATGTGTAATTGCAGATATTATTTCCGTCACTAATCGTACAGAATGACCCGGGAACATATGGATCCCTTTCTCCAGGGAGGACACTAAAACCGCCTCGATGTGTTCATGATGCCTGTATGTGTGTGTTTGTGGACAGACATATGGACACTCGCAGTGTTTCCCCGCTGAGGGATGGCGGAATTTGCATGGGAAATGATAAGTGGCAAAACAAATAATAACGAAAGGCATAAAATCCTGCAAACACTGAACTGATCAGACAATTACAAACCATCTGGCTTGTTAAATCCAATCTGCTGGCCAAGTCCTTTACACCGGCCCAATCTGCAGTTACTGACGCAAGACATCTCTGCATCTGGGGAACAACTTCACACAGGTGAGTGAGGATGGGCAGAGGTTGTGCCAAGATACACACAGCGTGTGAGAAAAAAGCCCATACTCAATGATCCCAGAGGGGAGAACAGCAAGAAAACAGCTCGAATCTTCAAGATCTGTTTAGTTATGACTCATTAATGACCGTTTAACTAGGTGTTAATAATAATATTTGATACATCAGACCGCAACACGCTGTGATGACTCAAGTCTGAAGTTCATATACTGATTGTCCAGCTCTCACACAATCACACTAATCATACGACACACGCATCATAAACACATATGCATATTTACTACATGTGAAATCAACAGAACACGCCGGACCTGTTTTCAGTCACCATTCAATCAAAACTGAATATTTGCAGTGTTTATTACAAATGATTTGTCCATGCAGGTCATTATTTTTTTGTATTCATCACAGAGTCAAGTTCAGTAAATGTTATTCTCATTACAGAAGCCATTTCACTAATACATGCATCGACATATAACAATCGCAACTACCCTTTTAGGCCAACTTGATGATGAGAAGACTATGAGTAAACATAAAGAGTGAAATATTACAGTACTGTATACTGTGCCGTATAAACACAACATTGTCTACTAAAACATAGATTTATAAATGCCGTAACGTTTGGCAGTTAAGACATTTATAGACACTTATATTAGCAAATTCAACCGTCACACAGGATGTTAAATCATAAGTGCACTTCTGCATTAATATCAACCATCTTTTACCTACAGTTTTATGTGTTGTGAAACCAAATTTAATATGGTATTTGTCATAAAACTATGGTGAAAAAATGCCCAAGGTTTTCAGAAAACAAATTGCAGTGTACGCTTTTGTAAAAAAAACATGTTTTATTTTGTGACACCACCATAATGAGTATTAATAATAATGAGCTTTTAACGCTTTTAGAGTATTTTACGGTTTATTTTATAGTCAAATTACAGAAATAAATTGCAAATTGACTTATCAGTGTAAAACAACATTTAAAGGGGTCATATGGCGCGAATTCGTGTTTACCTCCTTTTTTGGTGTGTTGCCCATGCATGTATTAGACACGTAAAATTGCTAAAATTCAAGTGTTGGAACAAAAGATGCATTCTATCTAAATGCTCACTCAGACCTGCCTGAAACTCTGGTGTAACCACACCCCCACAAATATATGTCAGTTCGTGGTATGATTTGACTAAGACCGCCTAAATGTATACGCGGGCGTACCTGTCAGCACAACCTGATGTTCCAAATATGGTAAGAGGCGTTACATTTCCGTCACACGCTTGCGGTATTCGACCAATCACTTCGCACTGGTTTACTGGACAATAATATCACACCTTGCTTTTCAGAGCCATGAGCTTTGTAAAAATTCTGCATGTTTCATAGAGGTGGGGCAAAGAGGAGATACAAACATGCACGGTATATGGAAAAAAGAGCGATTTTGAACCTTAAATCTTGCATACACTTTGCACTACATCTAAAACAAAGCATAATATTATTTTTAGCAGTGTAAACACATGTACATTAAACATAAATATAGTTTTATGATTATGATATGGTCTCACTTTAGATTAGGGTTAAATTTTAACTTTTAACTACTAATTACGGCTTTTGCCTCAATAAATTACTGTGTATAAGGCAGCTGTTAAGTTTAGGTATTGGGTAGGAGCTTGGGTCTTGCGGAATAAGGCACCAAATATATGCTTCATATGTAACGAAAAACAGCCAATAAGCAACTAGTTAACAGTGAGAATTGGACCAGGAATTTTCCCGGTGGGCCGCCGCTCAATGTATTTCTCGTGACAAAATTGGGTTTTTAATCACTCTCATGTATAGGTTATTGTTAATATGTCATAGGTCAAAAAGCATATCACATGATCATAATAAAATGGCTTGTATTCATATTATAGAGAACGGACTGGTTTAACGGCCTAAAGGTATGTACTTATTCATATTCAGTACGTACTGTCAGAGTATGCGATTTTAGACACAGCACAAGTGCGAATTGAGTTTGATGACTGAAGTAGAGAAATATGGGAAGTCAAACTTAACAAAGCCATCTGTTTAACCACAAAAATGATAAACGGTAAGATTTAAAAAATGCAAACTACTTAACTTTAGTGAATACTGCAGTTTTAATGAAAACTTAGGTGGTTTATCACATAATGCAAGATGTTTAATGTGCATTCGACTTAACATGCCTAAAAACATAACCGATAGCATACAGCTTATTGCAAATTACTATTAAATGTACAGTTCATGATGCTAATTGAAGCTACGAAGTTATTAAGCCCAAAGCGTGAATGTTTCTCTTCTCTCTTCTCCGTTTCTAATTCTTAATGTTCACTTTTGTTTAGACTTGTATGTTGATTTTGGACTTTATATTTCATGTAATAAAACAAGAGCTTCTAGCGAAGTCTAGTCACACCTTTTTGGCAGCATCTTAGTAAATTCTTGGAAATTAGTCATAAGTGGAAAGTCACCACCCTTAGACTTAAAACAGGGTAAAACTTGAATCTTTGACTCAGTTGTGTTACATGTCACGGTCAGTAAAGTGTCATTAAAAAACAGTTCAAATACATTATCCTACAGTACACTGACATGTTTACGCAGGCTTTTATGTAATTCTGATGTCTGTTAGATGATTAGACTGCACTGGCCTTTAATGTTCAATGTCTGTTGTTTTATTGGCTTTGCAATGTGTTTTTAAAAGGTCCTTAGAAACATTTGTTTCTAAATTGTGGCGTTATAGAATGATTTGTGCATCGTTAAGCTTGTGTATTATGTCTGAGGGCCACTTTTTAGTCCTAATTCGCCCCTGGTTCCACGAATATCGAAAATGATAACAGCATACTGTGCATATTATAGCCTACATACGGCAAAACGTTAAAACAAATTGTAGGTACGCCACCCAAACATTCCAGTGTCCTGAACTCATCTTCAAAGATGAGTACAAAAGACAAAAAGAACTGAGGCACAAAAATAAGCCAGGATAAGATTGACACCTTCAGAGAGATGATGGTAAAATGACACAAGCAATGCATACGGAGATTGTGTGGATATTTATATATTCATAAAAAGCCAGAGGGAGATAAAGAGAGAGGAACGAGGAGAGCTAGATTGCAGCAGACACTTTTAAGTGTTAAACCAACAGTGATCTGAATAGCAAGCGTGTGTGTGTGTGTGTGTGTGTGTGTGTGTGTGCGTGTGTGTGTGTGTGAGGTGCAGCTGTGGCGTTGTAATAGGTGGCGTAATTGTATGATGACAGCGTGTCTGTCTGTTCTGTGTTCTCCTGGGTATTGTGATCATCTTTGACAGGTGATGCTGCTCCACTGGGAAACAGTTTTATCTCAGAGCACCACTTATTTCTTCATATAAACACACACGGGTTCTGTCACCAACTGAGCAATGCATCCTCAAATACACACGGTGAAGTGAGTGATAATATTTAATGTTTCTGACAAACTTTTGTGCACTGACCACTTACTCTCCAAACAATTTAAATGTTATATGCTGGGTTTATTGACACTTAAACGATGCTTGTAACACAATACTCGAAAGAAAAAGTATATGAAGAGTTTGCTTCCAAAATGAGATGTTTTTTAATGGTGCATTTATATGAATATTGATCAAACTGCTGTTGGTTTTGATTTGAGCCATAATAACTCCAAAATACAGCTAACTAACACATTGAAACACAATAAAACATTATCACATTATAAAAAACATGAGTTCTCTCATTTTGGAACCAAACTCTTCATATATTATGTTGTGGGTTATTTTTGGTGACAGCTAAGAATTTGTTTCTAGGTTTTTTGTTACATACACATCCATTCGTGGTATGATATATAATACAAACTACAACACTCGTCCCACAGTATATGGAGTACAATTATACAAGAATTAAAGTAAGAATAAAAATAGAAATCAGAAGGTTTTATACATTTTTTGGTAACACTATTTTACAGTTAAATTTTACAAAATAGTTATATTTACAAAAAATGTTGTATGATTACATGTAACTAACCCTAAACCACACCCCAACCATTATAGTAAGTATAGGTAGTTAACTATTATTACTCAGTTCTTCAATATATAATTACACTGTAACACAAGACACTTAAAATAAAGTGTAACCAATTTTATTTTTTAGAAAATCATGATTAGAATTGTATAATCTCACGAAATTTAACAACAATAAAAATAAATACGCAATTGTATATAGGTGTGATATATATAAAAAAGAAAAGTACATGAACATACAGTACATGTATATATATTAATATGAATATTAAAAGGTTATTATTTAGCAATATGATTTACAACACTGATGTGGTTATGAATGTCCACAAATGTGATTCCTTCAAACTTCAGCACAGATTCTTAATATAATATTTTCTAGGAATAGGCCTTATAGTAACACATACACTCCCTTTCTAACAGAACCCAACTGAGATATAATTGAATTCTTACCACTTACTATAGTAGAAACGAAACCTGTTTGCATTTATTGTAACTTTCACATCTAATCGTCTGATGTTTGGTCTCAGTCACGCCTCATCATCTGTTATACACCCGTGCATCAGCAAACAGCACCACAGATAAAGCTTGTTCTACCTCTTTCTGTTTGAAGGTGAAAGCCCTTTGCACTTTTTCTCACTCCTGTGCTGTCTTTATATAAACGACAGTCGTAAAACACGCTGTGCGCCTGAATACCTGCAGCACAACATCCAATCCCGTATCTGTGTATTACCACAGAAAGACTTCAAATGCTTTCTACGCTCACGCAACGGGACACAATGCAACAAAACGAGTGAGAGAGACCCAAATCTGATCGGATCTATTGAGGAGCGTCTAAGGTGCTAATACATATTTATGGGGACGGGAGGATTTGCAAGTGAATACAAAGGTGTGTGGATTAGAGGAGGAGGCTGGGATGCTGGTGTCCTGCTGTGGGTGTGTGCTATCTGATCTCTCTCTGGGAGAGACACACACTACGGCCTTATCTTTACCTACACTCTCAGAGTTTACAATTTCTCGCTTCACTGGAGCTTGAGCAGGGCTTGTTAGAGCAACAAAAAGAGAGAGAGAGAGCAGGAGGTCTATGGCGAGCACAAAGCGGCACTCATCTCTCTGGACGAAGCATTTCCGCTCCTGATAACGACGAGCTTGTGTGGCAGCAAAATGCTGACGGATCTCATGGCACTAAACTGACCCGCCGGCTAATGATACAAGGTCAGTAACACCCGGAGAAAACTATCCGTTAGCATTCTTATTTATCCTGATGTAAGTTGGCCTGGATACACGTCTTTTTCGAGCCAATCACCTTAAATGTAATTGTCATGTGACTCATGACAACGCTGACTGGCTGTCACTGAAAGGACATTAAATAAAATATAACAACAACTACCTAACTGCATCATAGTTTTATGAAGAAAGATGGCAGAACAGATGCAGATGCTAGAAAGAAGCTCTTTAGCCGGTGTTGACTGCTGAGGTTAACCACACAAAGTCAACCCCTTTAATAACAACACAGAGACATCAACAAAACGTAAACTAGAAGTAAACAAAAAGTACAATTTTAACGAAATGTACACACATCAAACCCCTTTTATTTCCTGTAGTCTAAGGATATGATTGCATGACAACAATATACTAAAAATATTTTATATCATGCATGTCAGAACGGTACTTTGCAAACACCCCTACATGGCTGTGTGCATTTTTTACATACGAACAATCAAATGCCTAAATCATTGAGCAATTTTTCTGGACCTACAATGAAGTTAAATTTTATATCAAAGTGACCCTGGACAATAAAACGGCAAGATGTCAAGAAAATGTGGAGTTGGAGTCTGTAGTCCGGCATTGATATTTGTGACCCTGTGGGTCTTATGGGTCAAATTTTTCGAAATTGAGATTTTTACATTATTTGAAAGCTGAAGTATTAAGCTTTCTATTGATGTATGGGTTATTAGGATATGATCATATCTGGCTGTGATATAACCGTTTAAAACTCTGGAATCTGAGGGTGCATAATCAAAATATTGAGAAAATTGCCTTGTTGTTAATAAGAGGCACTGTTACTGGCCATCCACTCACAAAAATACAGTTTTGATGTATTTAGCATAGGAAATTTACAAAATATCTTCATGGAACATGATCTTTACTTAATATCCTTATGATTTTGGGCATAAAAGAAAAATCCATAATTTTGACCAATACAATGTATTTTTGACAATTTTTGTTCCCGTGCTAATTAAGACTGGTTTTGAGATCCAGGGTCACATTTTTGTTTTCAAAGCAACACTTTAGAGCTTTTACTCATGGCTCCCCCATGTGGTTGATAAGCGCAATTGTCTGTTACCAGTGTCGTAATTAATATCGCTATACAAGCTTCCCCGTGGGTGACGCAATACATATGAATTTATTTACTTAGCTGATGAAATCGGCGAAAGCCGAAACGTTGTTTAGAAACCATGTCGCACTCTTCCGCCGGCAGGGGATGGGCGGGGCTGTGTGTACCGACCCGAAACACAGAATTTACAGAGTGTGGTTGTAGCCGCTCTGAGGCTGCTGAGGCAGCAGCGGGAGTATAATTCGTCAATTTAAGAGTTCTTCTATCACTTAAATAATTTTAAAGACATTATTTTTAGGTAAAAAACTACAAAGTGTTGCTTTAAGTACTCGTCCATTTCCTCAAGTTTGTAGTTTTTGTTCATGGAGGTGATACCAGGCCCCCATAGAATAAATGTCATTTTTATTTTAAAACAGTGTCTTGTAAACGCTTCCTTATAATACACTGGTGACCCAATGCCAGATAGAACAGGCCAGGTCAAAGGTCACACTGCTGCCAAATCAGCACAATGTTGACAACTAATGGTTTAATGATAGTGTTACAGTGGCACAAAAGATTTCGAATCAGATCACGGCGATAAGACAACAAGATGGGTCTCGTTGCGTTTAACGTCTGTAGAGGTTCGGCGGAGACTTGCACGTTCAACAGGTACGCAGGAAATGTAGGAAGCTGTCTGAGAGCGAAACATTCACCCACTGTGAGTAAATAGTGACTGGGCCAATTTCATCAGGCACAGAAATGCTCCCGGTGACAGCGCCCGCATTGTCCCCCCCCTACCAACTGCACGCAGCGAAATTCTATTTTCAGTTTTTCTTGCCGCAGTAATTATCTGCATTGTTGGCGAGTATAAAGAGAATAAAGGGCATGAATGTGTCCCGGTCAATCGGATTCTGTCAGTTCAAGCTGAATTGGGTACACACATGCGCGGCGCTTGCCAGATCGTAATAACGAAGCTGTTTGCATAGAACGATTTCCCCTACGCAGCTCATCAGCGACAGAGAGAGTCTGTCAGCGCGTTCAGAGACTGACACGGCTTCCGCATCTGTGGCTGTTATTAGCGCGTCTCTTAAGACAAGCTCAATTATCTGACACTGCCCGTAATTTTCACCCCCCTCTCCGGCACAATGTAAAGTTCCTCTGCTTTATTTCTCAAGCTGTTCATTTAGAGGAGAAAAACAAGGAGAGAGACGAGGGTGGGAGGAGGAGAAGCCTTGACGAGATAAACTGAGGGAGGAAAAAAAACAAGATGAGTCAAAAACTAATTTGATGCTTACTTTACAAGAATAAAGAGTTTGGGAGGACGCTTCATCAAGTATATGTGGAGGATATCTGAACGATAACGTGATTGATGGGTATCGAATAAAACAATGGCTTCGCCGTTTGTTTAATGTTGGTGTTGATTGTGGATAAGGAGCCATTGTGTGCATGCATTTTTGTTTGTGTAACCGTACGCAGTCCTGTGGTCTCACAAGACTGGACTGCACTCCCGTGTTTTATTTCTGTGACATACAACTTCTCTTACACACTCACGTTTAGTTAAAAGGGAAAGCTTAATGTCGAAAAAGAAGTCCAGGGGCGTGATATGCATCGACAAACCATACCAGGAATGATTCAGTGGTAAACAATATGCAAGAATCTTCACGACTTGAATGAAGAAGGATTCATAAAACTTCAAAGCGAAACATTTATTCCTGCTCTTGACTTCCGATCGACTCTCGAAAAGTCCTAACAGGACGCCACGTCCCAACCCAGCCTGACAGGTTCACCTCACACCAAAGCGACACCTGCTTATGCTCGGCTTCCAGTTGCTGTGGGAACCGCCGCAAAGCGGTAATGATGGCAGGTCTAACGCCGTATAAGAGCAGTAACGCGTGTAAGAGAGGGCAATCATCTTGAACCCACTTCTCCCACGGGAACACGCTAATGTGCTAAGGAACGTGTGGTAATGCGCTACAGTCTGTCTGCTGAGCAGCGAGCGACTGTCAACACTGAAATCTCGCCCATTTAGAACCCGGCCTAATGCGAGAGATAAGCCCACAACAGCGGGAGGGAGTAGGCCGAACATCTTGGAGAAAATAGATTCGATCTTGGGGGTTGCGCGCGGACGAGACGAGGGAATTGTGTGCGCGACGGGCTTTCAGAAGAAAAGTGTTCCTTCATGTAAAACACCCTTTCTTCCATCCACTTACACGCTGGCATTTCAGCAGTCTGGAGCGTGCGTGGACCGTCGCCGGGGTCAGTCCCTTAAAGAGGCCTATTCAGTAATCACAGGTGCTCTTCAGATGCACGTCTCAAAAGAAAGAGGTGTTTTTTTAAGTTTCCTCGTCTTTTTTTTGTGGTTGCGTGAAACGCGACGACCTTGGGAGTCAAATGAATCTGTATGTGTCTGTCATTCGCAGACAAACCCGAGCGACGTGTCCCCTGAACACAAATGGGATGGAGATTGTTCTGGCCCACGGGGCAGCTCTGAAGAAGCTGATGGCGTCGCGCGAGCGCCGAGGAGGCCGCGGTGCTACATTTTTCTCCTGCTGGATGGACGACTATAATCAAAGCGAGAAAGTCTTCTGTCCAGATTACAGTCTTCAATCAGTCAGCCACTGAAATGATATGTACATCGTCCTCCGTATGGATGGTACTGCCTCACGGACATTACCCGTGTCAACCTTGCCAATGACGTGACGGGAGATCTGGAGAGCGTTCGGCCACCTGCCATTCTAAAGGCAAGGGGTTAGTTTTCATTTCTCTCAATGGGTTCTCCCGGAACTGTCGCCATGGGGACCTTGTCCCGATCTCCTTCGATTCAGAGGTTGACACCGTTTAATGTACATTTCCACAAAACGGAGACGATTTCCGCTCTTCTTCTTGCTGGCAGATATTCTCGCTGTCTTTGAGTGAATAGTTTCTGAGGCACTCGCAATTTCACTGTGAGAGGGATGTGAAAAAATTGAGCTTTCAGAGGGACTAAAAGTAAATGCAATATGAAAAATAACTACACACATATATAAGCTGCACATGTTTGGCAACAAACCGATTTTGTCAACTGTTTGCTTTGGGCACAAATGATTTTTACCAAAAAAGGTGACATTTACTTTGTCCGAAGCAATGGCTGCCTATGCAAAACTCTGCTATGCGGTGTTGCCAGGGTGTTCAGAGTGGTTGCCAGATACTTGCTTAACAACCACCCAAAGTCTCTTTAATAGGGTGTAAGACGTTTAGGGTTGTTGCTAGTTTTTCATCTCGCCATGCTGAAAACGCATTCGATCACTCCGAAAATAGCACCCTTACCTCAGGTAATAGCTTTGTTTGGTCAATAGTCAAGTAATAGGTTCGTTCACGTCCCTGACCCTGAATAAGAAAGGAATAGCGATGCTTGCCAAACACCACTAAAGCAGTAAAGCAAAGTATTCCGGATCGAACAAACCGAAAGGTGCTCTCAAAACCGATGCCTGCATCACACAAGATGCAGACAAAGTATCTCTTAAACAACTCCTAAGCAAACAATGATGATGAAGAATAAACTATTTAAATGTTCCTCTCTGGTGGAGTAGAGAGATACAAAACCTGTAATTTCCTCTGAAACAAGAAAGCACCTAATTAGACCCTGTGAATAGAACACACCTCTTGGCCAGAGCAAAACACATCACACAATTGCAGCCCAGGGTGCTTTCGTGCTCCCCCTCCCTCTTTTTGGAATTGCGGATCTCTCAATCTTGTGTCCAAGCGAACACCGCAGTTTAATGCAGATTATAAATAATGGCAGGAAACTTTCAGGGAGAGACAATCCAGAGCAAAGCATTCTGGGACTGCTGGAGCTTCATTTGCATAATACCCACCTTGTCTTAACCTCCACAGGTAGCCTCCACATTGAGACCAACCCTCACACATACACATCTTGCATCACTCCAACAGAGATTGGATGAGGTATTCTTTCTCTCTCGCACACATTTGAGCCTAGCTGGCTCTATGGGGGGAGGTCACTCAATTGTCTCTGCTTTGAAGAAAAGGGGAGAAATCACTGACCTTCTGCAAAATTGGCCATATTCAGCCGTAGGGGGAATATCAGGTTATTGAGTTGGTCCATGCTGAGTCTACTAGCATGCGGAAAGCGATCGGGTTCAGCGTACGCCAGTTTTGCGGTTGATCAAGGACGCGCGTGTGCGATGAATACAGAGAATTCTCTCTAAAGACACTTAGAGGAGAAACAAACTCTTAAACTGTAGAAGACTACATAAGCCTGACTCAATCACTGAGGGATCATGCAGCTATCTTTAAGCAAACAAACGTTTACAACCTACCCCTACACCCCCTTAAAAGGAAATTTTCACTTTTGTGTAGTAAAACATGACCTATAATGACTATTAATATTGAACATCAAACTGGTGATCACATTTACATTGACATCAGTAATTGAATTATTAGTCTAATTCTGAGTAAGCTAATATTACGGTTAATGTGTTTACATGAGTTAGTTTAAGAATATACCTTTCATGTTCCCGTTTTACATGTTACACTACATAGTTGGATTAATGGCATACGTCATTACGTCCCTAAGCCACGGCGTTCGACGTTCCCTCCATAATCTCATGTATCAACAAACAGTTCGTATTCGCAATGGTTCCACATTCATTTTTTGGTGTTTCATTAATTTTCTACAATTGTGGCATCTTTCATGTTTCCTGTTCAGACCAAAAATGTGCTTTCTTGCTTGAAACCATGTTGTTTGCCGTAAAACCTAACGGCCGTTCATTGAGTGCGTGTGTGTAACCTGTCACAAAGTGCTGCGAAATTTCCAATGCGTAGGGTGATAGTGCGATTAAGGTGTGTACATGTCTATACCGCACTTTAATAGTGCGACTAAAATAGGAATTCTCCACCCGTCTTAATTCGATTTGTGTTAACTACGATTACTAGTTTAGACGGATAAAGCTAAAAAAAAGATCTGTTTACATGGTCCATTCTTAATCAGAGTATAATCTTAATCGTGTTAATATCGGATTATTGTTGTCCATGTTAACAGGGTCGTTGTCTAAATCCAGGGCACAAATTCATTCGTTTTTGGATTGACAGGATCTATCGGGCCTAATCTTCGGCTGTTTTTAAACTATAGGCCGATAGCTGGTGATAATTCTTAACATTTTCTAAATATGGGGCAAAAAAAGTTTCCTGTCCTTTTTTGATATACAAGAGATTTCGGCCCTAATCATGGACCGTTTTTAAACTATCGGCAACCTGCCGATTATTGGCCGATATATCGGTGCATATTTCCTTGTAAAAAATATCAAGATGCATTAGTTCATGTTTTAGGGCCCAATGCATTGTTATGACTGAAACGCCTTCCTGAAGGAACTGCAAATATGGCCGCCTAATACAAAGACCTTCCTATGAAGAATTTTGCTTTGGGATGTCTGATAAGCTTTCGATTGTTGGCAGCATCTATATCTTGAACTCTGATCTGACACTAGGCCGCAGACACAGAAAAATAAAAGTTTAGCATAGTAGATGGTGAAACGATGACTGTTGCCGTAACCAAAGATTAGTTGAATTGCGAGCCACAGTTATTATAAATGGAATGCAGAGGTGCTGTTTAACTATACCTCGCTATATTTATTCATTAATATTAATGCATCACGTAACAAGGCCATAGGAACACAGTTTCAGATATTAGATTGAGATGTTCAGATACGGCAGGCAATCTCACGGCACACATGCAAATATACATTAGGCCTCCATATCAACACATTTACCGGAGCTGAGAGACACCATAGGTAAAGATGTGTGTGAATAGCACAAAGTGGCTGAATGAACACAGAGCACATGGCACATGAATACAGCTCTCAGAACGCTTCTTAAGACCCTCCTCCCAAAGTTGTTGCTCTTTCAGTCTCATTGAATAGTGGCCATTTTAGGAAATTACCGCCTCATTTTTAACCACCTCAAAAGCGCCAGAAGAGAGAGCAAAAGCAAGGGAGGGAGGCAGTTAGAGTAAATGGAAGAGACCAAGATGAAACCTCTGGCTTTTTGAAATGTGCTACATCCTGAAGTAAATATAATAAAATAAACCATTTCTGCCAACTGTTCTCATTATTGTCCTGTTTCTCTCACAGCCCTTTCTTTCAGGAATATCAAATTGTGTCACAAATGCGACTGAAAATGCCTTTGTGTTATTGCTCTGTGTGCTTTCTCCTGCCCTACCAGATCTTTATGGTTTTCTTATATGTGTATTTTACACATGAATTGAAAAAAAGCGGAGCTCAGGTCCAATTACTCTAATTCTAAGTGTGGGGGCCGGTCCGGGACCAACACTTCACAAAGAGCTATTTGGCACATCAAACCACAAACAGCCCGCAGATGAAAGAGAATACTTGAAATGACACGCACCCTCACGCATCACATGCTAAATTGCGACCACTAAATTCTTCAATGCTTTTACTTTTAAACGTACTCGGTTTTACTTTTTGACCATTTCTCTGGTTTAGACCAACAGTGGATCAGGCTTTGATTCAATCAGCATTATTTACATACACATCCGTAAACAATAAGGTACGAATATTATAAACGCTGTTATTTGCATTAAGGGAGAATTCAGCTGCCTGTTGATTTGTTCTTAAACCATGGTTCAGAATGGTTGAAATCAACCATTTACTGCAAATGCTCTTAAGAACACTGAAAGAAAAGTGAGTGAAACAAACCCAAGCAAACATTTTTGACAAAGAGTACATCATTAATAGCGGTTTACTACCGCGATTTGGTATGATTGCATTCATATCAGCAGTGAAGCGTACTGAACCGCACCCCAGACCTCCCTTTTTAAGCGGACTCGGGTACAGTTCGCGGGTGTGCACCCTGGTTCGGAAGACAGCGTTCACATTACCCAAACGAACCGGACTCTGACGTATATCGAACCCGGGTGCGCACCAATAGTGATAGTCTGAAACCGCTTTTATTCATCGTCTGGTATCATTTAAAGCCCTTCGAAGCTGCACTCAAACTATCATTATGACCTTTAACCATTTTGGAGTCCACTGAAGTCCACTATATGGAGAAAAATCCTGGAATGTTTTCATCAAAAACCTTAGATTTTTTTTGACTAAAGAAAAAACAAAAAACATCTTGGATGACAATTATTCTGAAAGTGAACTACTCCTTTAAAAATGCACCTTCAGCTTATATCCATCTCAAATGACGTTTTCTTATAATAATATTTTACTTTGAAAGCTACAAGACCACCTTAAGTTTCTTAAATGAATAAATAAAAAAGTGAAATAATAATGGCCCCAAAAAATTGATGGCTTGAATGCTGCTTTGTAAAGCTTGTTTTTAAAACTTTAACACGAACTATCATAACATAACGAATCCATGACAGATAGTTTGATCCACACAACCTCTTATTAGTCTCACTACCCACACTGACTGACTGAAGCCTCGGACAGATGACAGCTGTTATCTGAGCGCTCCAGCAGAAAGTCCTCCATCCACACCAGAGCGACTTCACTTATCAGTGCTGTAGCGTGGCCACACGGGCATCGATCCGCTCGCACCGCGCCCGCTGCTCTTCCAGGAATATATCACTTTCTTTCTATCAGAAGGAGCGGAGATCAGAAAGAAGTCATCCAAACAAAAGTCACCCATCAGTGTGAACTGCTCGGGCTTTTATCTGTCAGCACCAAGGTGAGAGTCCACGTGAGCATCTTCTCCGCCGTGTGGAGGGCCGGCAGGGAGTTCTGGGTAAGCGGCAGTAATGGCTCGACTCATTTGGTGGAAAGGTGAGGATGTGATGATTCATGGACCCCGTTTAAGTATGCGCCTCTCTCCACCTGACTTCAGACACGCATAGCGCTATTACAATATTCAGATTAGCGTGCACTGGAAATTAATTGGACTAATTAACATACAAGTAAATGATGATACCGTTAACACATTTCATTAACTCAAACTGTCATTTCATGTTCGCCGTGCTCTCCGTATTGCATTACAATGAATTGAATTCATTAAATTATGCAAATGAAAGGTGGCAAGAAATGGACGGTATCGTATGAGCGCTAATAAAAGAAAGAATTTCTGGAGCACATCGACTCACCAGCATATGCTTTTTTTACTTTGATTTGACGAAAAAGATCTCAGTCGACACACATGATGCGTTCATACCAAAGATCAACATCGGTGGACGGTTGACATGAAAAGTGATGGTGAAACATAACATGGGAGACTGGACGGTTGCAACACTTTCTATTTCCTTCAGTTTCGCGGAGATTGTTTTTAGTAGAAAGCCAAAAGTTTCATGTTAAACCCACTGTCAGCAACCTATCTACACTGCTGTAACATGCATGATAATAAACTCACAATTTATACTTGAACACACAAAGTCAAATGTTGACACTACACAGGGACAGTTGCAACATTAATTCAAATATATATAAAATATGAAAAAACATAATTTTGCAATTTCTTTACTTGTTAACAGAGTTAAACTGGCAAAGGGTTTTAAATAAGAAACAAGTGAAAACGCAGCCTACTGAAATACCTGTACACGCTTCTCTGAACTGTGTGTTGTTTGTTTGTGCGACAGTTAAGTTGATTGTAAAACTAAACACATTTCCAAGTAATGAGTAACAAACCATTTTTATTATTTTGTATTATTATTATATTTTTTTAGGCAATTGTAAAGCTGTTTTTAATGTAGCCTGCATTGTGGTCTAGTCTGACAGAATCTACTTTAAAAGGCGTTGAAAGAATTCTTTATTAATCCATAAAATTAGAATCGTTTTATTTTAATATGACAAGTTTTGACTTCAGTGTTGTCATAAGGGACAGTTGCATACATGTTGCAACTGTACCTACACTGCCGGCCATGAAAGACATTGCTATTCTAGCTAGACACAATAGCTTTGACACTTGCTAGCAATGCCTTTCAGAAGATAGGAAAACACTGATAAATTATGTAAAAGTATAATGGTTGACACAAACAGTTTAGACAGTCAGATAAAAAATGTGACGATTAAAAAAATTACTTTACCATCTTGAAATTTGGTTTAGCTAGCAGGAATGGTCATATTCAGTCATTCCTGACCGGAGGTATAATGTTGCAGTCTTCCCCACATATAACACAATTTAAACATAATTTTGCTTACTCTTTCATGGTATGTTAATATAACATACTATATTATTGTAAAATATTATATTATTGTTTTTGTATTTGAAAAATATATTTGTAACCTTAAGTTCTTTTCACTTAAATAAATCTTTCAAACAACCGGACTTTAGAAATATACACATTTCTGTTAATATACATTTGAAGCACAAATGTGTTTGTCACGCAATTCAATTTCCACACTGTTGGATTTAGCATTTAGAGAAAAAAAACGCTCTCTGATCATAAAATGTTGCGTAGTTGTAAACCTCCTCAAAGAGGAAATTGCTGTAAGTATATTTCCAAATTGAAAATGAAAAAAGGGAATGACTTTCACACTTGAGCAGGTCCAAGAATAAACATGTTTCCAAATGCAATTCAAGAGTGTAGAACAGTAGTGGATGCTCTCTCTGTGGTAAGTATTTGAACACTATCAGAAAGGAATCCAAGTTAATTTAGGTCTAGGAATAAATCTGAGTCCCAGGAACTGGTCAGAGATTTCTTGGATTCTCCTCTGGCCCTGCTGCTGCTGCAGTGACATCTGCTGGACTTTACACACACATAAAGATCACACTTTCAAACACACCCGATGCATAAAATCTAACCACATATTTCATTTGTATACTCTAAACATATTCTGGACTGCATATGTAAATGTCGATTAGGTTTAGTTGATAGTTGGCATAACATTTCACACCGTAACAGCTGTGTGACATCTTCACCTAAAACTAATTCAACCCATTCTATAACATTTATAAATTCTTAAAAGGTTAGGTGGCCATCCAAAGTATACACTTCAACAGAACATTCGTATTATAAAACGGTCAAAATAAGACACCTGACAACCCGAGGATTGTTTAGTCATTTTAGTGTGAAATTAACAGCTGCCCTCAAAAGTGGGCATTGTACAATAGCATGAAGACCAAATAAAAAATATAAAAGTGAAATGACAAGATGCTATTTATAATGAATAAAATCAAATTAGACATCACAAACTAGGAAAACAGTAAAATTGCAATCTGGATCATTGTGACTGAAGAACAAGCCGTATCAAATCAGAAAAACAAATAGTGTTTCAGTAGGTGGCCTTTGCCTGCTGGGTCTTGTCAATCAAATCATATGAAACTGGATATAGTGCACAAATTTGTAGGCTATGGGAGATATAAAAACTTATAACTAAAATTGGCAACAGTACTCAATCATAATTATCTGAAGGAATAAAAAAATAACAGATAAGAGGAGAATAATTGTATGGTACCAAATGAAAACAAAGCCAAACTTTTGTTTGAACAGACAGCAATGAGTGCATCTCCCCGACAACTCTTCACAAAGTATTCAATGATCAAACAAAGAGAGAGGGATTAATTCTCCTTTAAGGATGACAATCTCTTTCTCTCTGAAAGATGTCGATTAAAGGCGTCAGAGCCTCAACATGGTAACGGTGAGCAGACAAAGATAAAAACCTTTACAACAACAACAAAACACCATAACAGCCAAACACACTTTCTACATCATCACACAGTTAGTTAGTGATGTGACTTCCCAAGACATGACCCCTGCTGTAAAGGACACAGATACTGTCCCACAATGCATTTGGTTGTTTTACAGTCTGTTACTCCTGGTGCCAGTATTTGCCACAGCTCAGGTAGAAGAGCTTCTCTTTTGGTCCTGTAACACATGTCTGCCCATTCACATATAGACATAAAAGAACAGTTTTTCCTCTCGCATATGGTATCAAAGGGTATGAATAAAGATCAATTTGGCAACCTACAAACCAATTCATTTCATACAAACAATTCTTGACTCATACAGTTCTTAAAAAAAGTGAAGCTAAAGGTAGTTGTTCTTAGAAAAGCAATTGTACACACAAAAAAAATCCAGATTACACTGTATATAAATATCATTTTTTGCTGAAAAAGACTTAATTTGCAACAAATGCATACTAAAGATCCGATCGAGCGGTTTGAGAATAACGATACATAAAATGTTCTTAATTACATGATTGTTTATGTTCCCCATTTATTGGGCCTGGGATTCCCTATACAAAATAAAACTAGATCAAATAAGACCCCATTCTCAGGAGCCATTTTAAAGACACAGCTGGACACTTTCACAACTCCCAACAGCACAACGCTAAACTTCAGAGTCGATCCTTCCCGTGTTGTCTTTCTCCACGTTTGGAAAACGTACACCACTAATGTCACTTATGACCTAGAGTTAAACTACATTTAAGTTCACCCCCAAAAGAAAACATTCATTAAGTATTCACCCTCATATTGTCTCAGACATGTATGCTGTCAATTTGATCAAGGACACACAAAAAAAACTGAAGTTCTGTTGAAAAACAGATCTTATCCACGCATGACAATGCAAAGTTACCATATATGTCAAGCTCCAGTCTAAAATATAAAACTAATGCTTTCCACGGATAATCTGTCTTTTGGAGCTACATTTACACGATATGACGTGTAATATTTCATGAATAGATGCAAACCTGGACTGGTTAAGACTGAGAATGTTCAGTCTGTTCCTCGCACACAGCTATCATACAGCTTTAGAAGACTTTAAGCACCATTTTAAGGAATCATTTTTGTAAAGGGTTATTGTAGGAAGGAGCTACATAAAGATATTTGCATTCCATGAAATTGTTTTTATAAAAATCCATACAGGTTTGGTACAATATGAGGGTTTGTAATTAATAAAAATTATTTTTTGTGAACTTCATTCGCCACCAGTTCCCCACCGCTCCTCCATTCTTTATACAACATAATGAAACCCCATACCAACAAATACATACTGAAACGGGTGCTTAAAACACCCCTGAAGAACTTTAGCTTTGTACACGACAGCTTATAATACAAGATAAGGCATTTCAGTGTTGTATGTGAAAAGAAATAATGCTTCCCCATAAAAAGATGAACAAAACCCCCCATAACTCTATATTTGTAAAATATATATATGTGTGTATATATGCATTCACGTAAATGTACATATTTACGTAAAGAAGGGTAATTATGTAAAGGTATAAAAGCAAAGTATATGCGTGAGTGATGTATGAAGTCTGAGGCCGTAGCAGAGGATGTGACGTCATACAGGAAGAGACGGAACTTTAGCAGTCCGACCGAACGTTCAAGTTGCATCCCAAAGCAGCGATTCCTCCCATGAATGTCTTCCCATCTCTGCACCACATCCGGTCATGTGGTCACTCGGCCGTGTCCCCGGCGGACACGGAGACTAACTGCAGAGGAATCTCCGCGGTACCCAGTTGCTCCTGTGAGCCTGAGGTGTTGACCGTAGCATTGACGGTGGCCAGGCCCTGCATGGTGCCCGGCTGGATGTTGGTGAGGATGAGCGTGGTACCCCCCGCCGTGATGATGCTGTCTGAGGACATGGTCCCGCCCACGCTAGCCACCACAGCTCCGCCCCCTACCTTCTTATTCTGGTGCGTCTTTATGTGCTTGGCCAGGTGATCACTGCGCATGAATCTCTTTGAACACTCCGAACACACAAACTTCTTCTCTCCTGTCACAGAGGGCACACCACAAAAAACGTAAGCAGATACAAGTAGGTTCTGGAACAGAGCTGAAGACAGAAGGGCAAGAACTACTGTGTGTGTGAGAGAGGTTGAGAGTACCGGTGTGCGTTCTCCTGTGTCGCTGTAATTCATCACTGCGTGTGAACCTTTTTCCACAAAACATCCAGGTGCAGACGAAGGGTCTTTCCCCTGAGTGCCAGCGCAAGTGAGCTCGCAAGTGAGACGTCTTTCCATACACCTTTCCACAACCGACTATATGACACACATGCTGCTTCTTCTTGCCCATGTTAGACCCCCTTCAACACATTCGAAAATGTAGTCGGAACAAAAGTATATTACACACATCTCATGATAAAAAATTCAACAAACCAAACAACGAAGGCTGATAAACAGGCTAATATTTAGTCTTTGTGAAATCTACCAGCATTGGCTGTAATGGTTACTGCACTATGGAGCTTTATTTATTACTTCTGTAGTAGAAACTGCAAAACAGACGGCTAATATTAATGTACAGGAGCCTCTTTAATTGTTGTTGATAACGTCCCCTTTAAACAGTTTTGCACCTGCCTAAACTTGTTCAAACCGCCGCATGTTTCATTGCATTTGAATGCATGAGTGAACAAGATCTAGAAACCAGGGAAGTGTCACACTGCTTTGACCCAGTGAAAAAACGGCATAATGTAAAATTGGAAACAGTGTAAAAAAAACGTCTCACCTCCCGCCTCCCTCTTTGCAGTTGGGGCAGGTGCAGGCGACCCTGCGCAGCCGTTTGCCCTCCTGGTTCAAGCCCTCCATCTCCTCCTCCACTAAACGAACACGAAGGTGAGAGAGGTCATTGGCATTCAGCGTAGAGCTACTGTCCAGAGGCCACTCCTCCGAATCAGGCTCCTCCTTAATTTGAATATCTATAGAGTATAGTATGATCAGAGTTACACTAACAAAACTGAACTCGTACTCCTGGACTTCTTCAAGTACATCATCTCCCGATCGGTTTACAGGTGCCCTTTCTTCTCCCTTTTCATGCACTACTTTAGAGGTACCACATACATTTGTCTAACGGGCTATTCTTGATCATATAGCTATGTCATGACTGACCTCATCAGAGCACTGAATAGAAAATGATGTCTATAAAGGTTACTTAGCTCTTGGCTATGACGTTTTAATCAAGACCAAAATGTTCACTTTCTTAAATCTTATATTTCGTATTTCTAAAGGAGAGGGATTTCTCAGTCATCTGCAGGCGTACCTCCGGTGCTGTCAGTGTCCTCAGACTGCTGGAACTGTCCCACTGAATTCACCGTCACCGACTGCAGGTTAGGAATGTGTCCTGATGTCAGGCTGACCGGTGTACCGCCCTGACCCAGAGACAGCGTCTGCACTGGGGCCAGAGTAATTTGCTGAGTTGGAGCCGTCTGGAGCTGAAGGTTCTGAAGATTCTGAACTCCTTGGACCTGCAGGAATAAAATGGGAACTAAGTTATTTGGGTACCATTAAAACAGTGTAGTTTGACTACTAAAATTATGTTAACAACATTAGGACTTAACTAAATAGGGTGTGCTTAATGGTGTAACTAGTTCAGCGAGCAAGTCAAGGTCTCTTACAAGATGAACTTTTGTACATCGCTGTTACAAATGAATAAAAAAATCAACCAATGCGTTTATGAGACGGGTGTTCTTGGTTTGTCTGGTCTATTAGTATTTCAATCCCACATCTGAGGAAGATTGCACATGTATAAGAATCGTTTAAAAACCTGAATGGTTCTTAATCATACCTGGAAGGTCTGCCACTGTATCTGTCCTGACGGCGTGACTGTTTGGGCCTGGATGAGGAAGGTTCCGGGGTTGATGAGCTGAATGTTTTGCAGGGTTTGGTGGGACTGAGCGGACACCTGACCGTCACTGCTCTGCAAGTGCATCTGCTGCAGCTGGACCACCTGCTGTCCTCCAGACAGCTGCACCGAACCCTGAGTGAGGTAGCCTGACCCGTCGCCCTGTTCTCCCGCCGTAGACTGCGTCAACACACCCGTGCCATCTATCGTGCTGGCCTGCTGCGAGGATGCTGAAGACGTGGTAGGCACGAACATCTCATTAGAGTTGAGCGTCTGCTGATGGCGTCCCGCTTTCTCAGAGCCCTCAGAGTTCTCCATACCCTGATTGCTCATGATCAGCTGTCCATCAGCTGTGACACCAGTGGCTATCGCCTGGGCCCCCGAGAGTCCAAGAGAGTCCAGATCGACGCTGTTTATGGGCACAAAGGTAATGTTCCCAGGCAAACCCAGAGGCATGTTCGTGACCACCTGACCTTGACCGCTGAAGCCAGAACTTCCCAGAGAAACCTGTGGGATCTGGTGCACTTGTCCGGACTGGGTCATGAGGTTCTGACTGTTGCTAAGAATGTCGCCCGCTCCCGAGACGCTGATGGTATGAGTCCCGTCCTGGAGGATTTGGATCTGCCCCGAGGCGTCCTGCGCCATCGAGGCCCCCTCAACCACAGAGGCAGAGAAACCCAGCTGCCCGTCGGCCGTCTGCACCTGAGGGATCACTTGATACTGGATGTTAGGCACTGTGCCGGTGGACGCGTCTGTCCCTGATGTAAGTAAGATGGACTGGTTCTGGAGACCCTGCAGGCTCTGGAGAGGAAGAACGTACTGCCCGTTGGACGTGACGATACCTGTGCCGGGGAGATGCAAGACACCGGAATCGTCCTTAACGGCCTCCCACCTGTCAGACGACCCTGTTAACTGCATGGAGATCTCTGCGTTCTACAGGGGGAAAATAGGCGTGTTTCATAGAGGGCGAAAAAGGATGGAAACAAGGAGCTTCTAGGTTAAAAAGATGGGTAACACTTTAGTATAGGGACCGAATCTCACTATTAACTAGTTGCTTATTAGATGCCTATTTTTAGCATATTGGCTGTTTATTAGTACTTATAAAGAACATATTCAGCTTGACCATATTCTACTTCCATAATCCTACCTAATACCTAAACCATATCAACTACCTTACTAACTATTAAAAAGCAACAAATTAGTAATTAATGGAGGCAAAAGTGAGAGGCAAAAGGTTTATTAATACCGAGAATTGGATCTCAAAATAAAATGTGACCAAAAGATGTTATTGTAAATCTTATACCAACAACAGACACCCAGTTACATAGCTTGCCTCGATCAACACTTGTTGTGTAATAATAACAATAAATTATGTAAAGGCTGTTACATAGACTTTTCTAAAACAGTCATTCATTTCTCTTTTAAAGAGCAAATCTTCTCTTTATATTTCTCTTCAAAAAAACGTCTAATTATGAAAACGTGAAGTGTATCACTCCTTTTGTATTAATTAAATGTCATTGTATCTATTGCTCAAATTGTTTGTGTTTTTATAACTACTCATTTATAATACATATTGGAGAAAAATGCATCTGATAGTTCACTAAAGCCTACTTTATCATTACAACATCACATGGGCCCGTGTGTTCAATAATCTGTCTTCAATGCCACTTCAGCATCTGTTCGGTTGATTTCCGCATAAAGTAATTTTGTAACACTTCCTCTCTCAAAATATATTTAGCAATGATTCAATATTTCAACCGTGAAAGTGTAAAACTAGAAAAGCTGGTAACATACATGCTCGATGACTACGAAAGTACACAATGTGTTGTTTACATGTAACAAACTCCACCCACAGGAATTATGTCCCACATAACCAAATGTCTCTTCGTCTTAAAGTTATCAAACCCAGTGCTTCTACTTTAAAAAAACATAATAATAACCCCATATAAGTTCGTACTGCTTTACAGTAAATGTGATTTTAATTCTTCTTTACATAAATAAGCTGTTTTAGTGGGAATATCTTAGTGACTCTACTTTAGACTGGAGCTATTGTCCATAACAATCTGAGTGTTCCACAAAGTCATACAGGGTTGAAACAAAATGGGGCTGGACCAATAATGACAAATTTTCGCTTTTAAGTGATCTAGCTCATTTACTTTGGACAGAACCCGGAACAGTTCTTGAGTTTGAGGAATAACTGAAGCATGCATCCTTTCGAGTAAACGAGGTCAAGAGCAGTGTTATACAAGTAGTTAGTGACTTACCCCTCCAGTAGCACTATGAGAGTTCGCCCCGTTCTCTCCCCCGGGGGCGGGCGAACCGAGGCCGGTGCAGGTGGCGGCAAGCATGGCGAGAGGCGAGGGCTGGCCGTCCTGATGAGGGGCGGGTTTAACAATGTAAGGGGGTGGCCACAGAGGAAGTACCAGTGTTATTAAACCGAACAAACACAAAACTACAAGAAAGCACATGCATTAGAGAATAAGACCGAAGAGGCTTTGATTGAGCTGACCTGCTCCACGCCGCAGCCGTCCTGAGCGCTGCTGCCGTCCGCCATCACTCCCGCTTTTGCTGGCCCTTCAAGCGCTAATACACAGAACAACAAAAAAGCCGTTAGACTCCGTCCTCCATGCACGGTTGCCGTGCAAACAGCCTCGATTTAGCTAACGGGAACGTGCAGTTGCTTTATGTCTTATTCGAGCTATTTATCCGTGGATCTTAAACTCGCATATTTACCCGCCAGCTAGCGTTAGCTTAGCCTAGCTTAGCATACACAGAGTCTGCACAAAGATTCAAAGCAGCCATTCCCGCGCTTCTAAAATATCTACGTACCGGTCATTACTTGATTTTTTAAGCGCTGATATTTACGTTATATTACACTCCGAGCATGGTTATTTTAATCGGTGCCTGCGCTCGCTTTAGTCCGGTTTGTTTTTTTCCTAATTTGATTGACGGCGGAGCTTCCACTTCGCTACCGCGTCACCGACAGGAAGTCCCGCCCTTCATCCATGCTTTGATTGGTGCTCCCGTTTCAGAGCGCGCCTGTTTATTGGCCTTTGTGATGTCTGTCATTTTAACCGGATTGTGTCTGTAACTGAAGTTTTGCTCGTTGATGGCGTGAACGCGCTTTCGATGTGCACGCATAAACATTGAACTATTTGTTTTGCTTTCTTTTTAGATGTATTTATTTAATCCGTATACCCACATTTTTATTTTACCACAAAAGATTACATTTTTGGACGTGTTTTTTCTTTACATATTTTGCAAGAATATTTAATAGGTAACTTTGGGCACTTGTTTTTTTCTTCTTCGGGCAAGCAGGGAAACTGGCGACACATAATTTCTCTTTGTCTAACAATTTTGTAATCCTCTATTATGGGATTTGTGGTTTAATGTAAGAGCCACTTCAGCTCTGTCAAGTGTTGCTCAAGTAACCAGAATGATTAATGACATGCAATTATTTTTGTGGTATGCAGAAAAATCTTTTTGGAGGATTGGGTGGAGAAATCACTGGAATTCCACTGGTATGTGTTGTTTATGGGTTTGTTTTTAACTATTATTTTTTTCTTTAAACACAAAATTCAGAACATCATTCTTCCTAGTTATTCCCTAGAGGTTAGAGAAAAATACAAAGTGGCATAAAGAAAATATGTGCCTTCAATGAAGTGAAGTATAAATTCCAGCATTGAATATGAAAGAAATATACATTTTATAAGAATTGTAATTTTTTTGACACTTTATTGTTATTATACTGCATGTAGGTGCTCATTCATTGATTTTTTATGCTTTACTTATCTTTGTGTATTGTTAAAACTACAGGCATGAGAACATAACACTTGTAGCAAAGATACTGTAAACGTGTCATCATAATTGTTTTCTAAATAAAGAAAAGAATACAATCATAAAGGTGTGAGGAGGGGTTTTGGGGGGCCTAATGGCATTAATATGTTGGTCAAGTACGGTTAAATGCAATAATACTGTCAATAATAATTAAACATTCGTTCAGGAAGTATATAAAGCCAAGGTGAGGCTTTAAGGAAATATTAAAGTGATGGTTGTGACATCGTTTACTCACCCTTTTAGTGTTAAACCTTTATTACCTTTTTATATATTTATAAAAAAAATATATATATATTTTGAAGAATGTTATGAACTGGACCCTATTCACCTGCATTGGGTTTGCAAATCCATAGAATAAAAGAGGCGCCTGGGCGGTTCGGCTACCAACTTTCTGCAAAATATCTTTTGTGTTCTGCAGAAGGAAGAAAGTCATAAAGGTTTGAAATAACAAGAGGCTGAGTAAATGATGACAGAAATTGTGCCAATATAATGTCAGAAAAAGAATATCGGGCCTCAAAAATGAATAGGCCCTATTTGTGATAAAGAGCATGCAGAAATCACTTTGTCTCACAGTATAAAAAAAGGAAAACAAAAGCGTCTGTCATTTTTTACTAACTTTGACAACTGATGTACCTATGCCTCCCTGATTCATAATGCGCCAAGGGATTTCAACAGCACAGAATGAGGAAATTAACCGAGTAAATTAGACTGTCTGGGGGGCAAATTCGGCAGATTGTTTTGTTATTCACCAGAGAGTTTCAGAGGAGAAAACTGGGTGGAAGTTGTTTCGATATGCGCCCACCAAGATCCTATAGAAAGAAAAATCACTTTGCATCGTCCTAGATGTCTAGAAGGAGACAAAAGTCTCAGAACTTTGTCTGAAGCACTGGCGTTGCTTTTATAAACGCCGAGAGATTAGCAAGATTGCATTGAGATAACAGCCCAGAAACATTCTGCACTCTCAGCTGCGTTCCCGATCTAAGACTCGCTGTTCTCTGCATCGTTTCCACAGTGTCAGCTCCTCCCTGAGAGTGACCAGAGAGAAGCGTTTTCCTTCAACCTTCAATTCAAACTTGGACCATTACAGCCAGACTACAAAAGCACTTTCCTTGCACTCAGGGGCTCGCATCAGTGAGTGGGGGATATTTCCAATCACTCCGCTGTCAATCTGAGTGTCAGGTAAACACAGGCTGGCAGACAGAGCCTTTAGAAAGGCCCACATCTGTGGCTCTCGCTCTCTTGCCGTACCCTGCGCTGGCTTATCCACAATCTACCGCACAAAGACACCCACACTCAAATGGAAAGGCAAAACGCAGCTGTTGTACAATGCCGCACGTATCTAATCTCATATCTTTAGATTGAGGTACTACACAATAAGTTAATTGCTTTGAGATTTTGTCTTGTGCGTGAAAGGATGTGTTTTCGGGCAAGGTGACAAATTGGCTTGCAAACCAAAGAACAGTCTGGTGGAGAGATCGTTGAACAAGAACTTTCAACATGCACAGGATTGTATTGGTGTCGTTCATTGATCTGGTCCCAGGATGGGATGTTACGATGGTACTTCAGGACACAGATATTACATCAAGAGGAGAGTCCCTTCACGTTTCCACAAAGTGTACTTGCACCAAGTGTATGAGCAAATTAAAATGTATGTGTTGGATGTCAACGACATAAAAGTGACACGACTATACAATTTGCTGTGATTCACTGCTTATTTTTGGGACATGACCTATGGTAAAAAACACATTAAAGCAATTGAAATACAAAGAATTCAATGAGAGAAGTTTTCAAGATGAAAAAAATGTATGCATACCGTGTAATTACCAAAAAAAACTCAGAATCTCGGAGTCGAAACTTAGCTTAGGGCATTTCAAAACTGAGAATACAAGGTGTTTCAAAGGCATAAAATATAAATCCAGTTATTCATGACCTTTCAGAAATCTGCATGTTTCGTGCGCATGGAAAAAAATCTGTAATTTTCCTGTGTTTTGTAAAGCGCAGAGGTGAGACAAGCTCTCCGTCTACTGAGGTGAAAATAGCCGGGCCTGCTTACAGCGTGAATATGAGTTGTTTCTGAAAGTGTCCTATTAACATATTGGCGGAGCCGCTTGCTGGGGCCGATCTGCAGTGGAAGGGACCGCGTGGAGAGAGTCCGCCCGGCTGGAGGCTCCCGGTGGCCTGGGCAAATGGAACCTCAATGGGGAAGCTTCAAAATGGCACCACAGGAAAGTCTGTGGCCGGAATATCAAATGTTTCTCAATGACACACGAGAGAAGGGACCTCCATTCGGACACTGACAGAGGTTCATACTGCGCTACCAGCTTGGGCGTATGTTTAAAGAAAATACCAGCGACAATTAGGGTAAAATGTTACTTTTTGCTTCTAAACGTCTGGCCATGCAAGAAAATAACAGATACCAAAGTAGTTACGATGAAGGAAACATTCAGTCAAATTACCCTGCATTCATAATGCTCGACACCAGTGAACTGAGATGCTGCTTTCGTCTGATGCATGTCTGCAGGTCTGATTGCTACTGCTTCATAAAGTCTTCTTGTGTCTTTTTTCTTGGCTAATTTCTAGCTGATGAGTAGTACTGGCTTTTCTCCATATATATATATATATATATATATATATATATATATATATATATATATATATATATATATATATATTCTTATCCAGAACCTCTGGCTTATCCTGATTCAGAACAAAAATATGATGTGATGATAGAGGATATAAACATCAATGTACTTTCAATTAAACATTTTGAAACGATTTTTTAAATTTTATTTACTAGGCCGAACAACACTCTCGACCCTCTCCAGCGACAGATTGATTGGACCTACCTAAGGCTCTTAATATTTACAATAAAGGGAAGCTTATTTATTATCTTTGCTGGACTATATGCACAAAAGTTGCATTTAGCATTGTTTCCATTCCTTATCAAAACCCAGGTCAACCGGAATCCTATTTTGCAACTTATTTCACTTTCGCACTGTGATGTATGTGTGGGTGACATCTCAGAGGTCTTTCAAGTCTGTATTTTCTATGGAATCACGAGCATTGATGAGTTTTTAGTAATGCTAATAAAAAATACATTTTCTTTTCCTTTAATTCACTTTTATGGATAATCTTTATTCTGATGCATTGTTCGTGCTGAATTGTTATGTAAATTTATGTGTTTGTTTCTCTCCATCTCAAAACATGTAATGTCAGAGATCATTTGTATTTTTGCCTTATTGCTGTTCTGGTATGATTAACAGCAGGATTTAGTCTTTTATGGGTGCAGTTCTTTCGTCTCACTGTCTCGCTTGGTGTGGTGCCATTGTGGTTTTTGCCTCCGGGCGGAACGGCACCATCTGACTGATGACTATGACAACATTTGTAGCACAAGCACCAAAAACCAGCCACTAATCAGACTTTGATATATTCTAATCCATTCATTTCTCTCAAATCTGTTAGGACTCAATCAAAAGAAAGCCGTCCAGAATAAAGAGCAAAACCATAATCTCTCTGATGTGTATTTAATTCACTAAAGTTGCAAATGGCTTTCCTCGTCGCCATTAAATTGCGGACATCTCTGAGCGATGACGTGTTGACACTTAAGAGGAGCTTTACGATGTTTTGTCTCATGAAGTGCATTTGAAATGTTCTAAATAACTTTATTATTGTTCCAGAAATGTGAATATCACTGTATGCAAAACAAAACACTGTAGCCAAACCGCAGAAAACAACTTTCCATCCTCACTCATTTAGCTTTGACAAACCGGCCTCAGTAATGGCTTACAGCTTTGACTAACACAAGCACAACTTTGCCGTGGAAGTTGGAGACGCCCAACATATATCTGTGTGAACCTCTTTATGGGCAAAACCTGGAAAGAAATACTGTCGAGTTATAAAAAAGTGATTTTTCTCCGCATTTCTGTCTTGTTTGGGTTAATTTGACTCATTTTCAAACTAATAAGAACTGAAAAAGCATAATGTTGCAGAACTGTTTACACTCTTGAAATTCTTGAAATAAGCAAAGATTTAAATGCGAAAAGCTCGATCATAATCTGTACTTCTCTTTTCCATCAAAAGTACAGATTATACGGTAAATTGCTGGAATCACAAAGAGAAGTGTGTGTGTTTGTGTGTTTTCATGGGGTGGAAATCAGAGGAAGAAATCAGTATGCATACTTTCCTAGTGTTCCCGTGGAGCAAGCCAAAATATCCCGCTCCATGACCTACAATCAAAACATGTAAAGTACTACAATTTAAAATATTCTATCATCTCTCTCTTTTTATCATACACATCTTCTACTCAATCTCCCCTTGAAGTACAGAGACAGTAAGGGACGGTTTTGTTTTCCCATATCTGAGAGTGCAATTTTAGGCAGGAACACTATACTACACCACATCAGCACAGACTTTGTCTCATAAATACGAGAAAAGATGTCAATTTATGCAGTCTTTCTGCAGAGTGAGAGTTTGGTGTGTCTCGAGGAAAATGCACTGCGGAAGCGATCATTTGTGTGTGTGTTTTTCCAGCTCCTGCAGAGAATGCGATCAAACCCTCATTACCATACCATCACACACACACAAGCGGGAGGTGTGGGGTAAGATGCGCCAGTTCTTTCCTAAGTTGTTCTCCAGGCAAGGAGAAATGAGACAGGGAATCGGGTAAAACTAATTCATTTATTATATTTTAAAGAGCACGTAGCGTGAGATCATGAAAATGACATTTCATGCAGTCTGTTATGTTGCCGTCATTGAAAGTAAGCTGTCTGCCAAGTTGTAATTTCGAAGGTGAATAAATAACAAAGTTATTTGCTTGTAAAAATGGGAGTCGACTCTGAATCACACAAACGAGACGTGGAATAGTTCACCTGCGTATCTACGTCACTATACATAGTCCCCGCCTACGTGTTGCTGAGACTGCCGGGAAAACTTATGTCTCCTCCCCCAAACACTGTCGCTCGTTCCTGATGCGTGTGTATCATGTCTAGAGTTTGTGTTCTATGGTGTGTCTTATTTCAACTAAAACAAGGACTGTGGGTTGTTGAAGAAGTGGCTGCACAGCATCCGGAACCATGTTTACTGGTGTGCGACTTCTTCTACGTCAGGACCAAAGAAGGTTGCAAAATGGATGTCACTTCTAGAACCACCTACAGAACGTTCACATTCATGACAATTCCATTTTTCCGAGGTTTTCACATCCTGTACGTATTTCCAGGTCCCCCAAGAAATGGTTTCAACCAGGTATTTAAAATTGACATTACTTTTATTTAAATTTAAGAAATACAAACAATATGTTACTCTTTAATGTAGATTATATGTAACTTTTTTTTTATCATTTTATGAAAATGTAAGGTCATTAGCACTCCGCAAGGTTGAAAAAGTCCTTTTCAACACAAGGGTTCTCAAGGACATGGATAAGCTAAGCCACCATTTCCAAACATCCTCCCTGGAGGCTTCCCATAGCTTGATTCTCCGATTCACACCCAAAAATGTGTCTTTTCCTTTCGTTGGAATGTTGTGCAGGTAATACAGTTGTTTACAAAACATAGTCATTATTACATGTGCCTGTATAATTAAATTAATGCTTTGTCCTTTCAGACAGTACCTTGCAGTGCTACATTACAATGAGAATGCAAACCGAACACAGGCCACTACTGCAGCAGGACAGCCAAGGTACAATCTTGAGCTGCCAAAATCAAAAAAGATGAATTCATAGCACGGCCAATAAAAACAGAACCAACATACCGTAAGTGATAAAACATTAATTATTGATAAGTAATGTATTGCATAATGTTAACATAAACATTTACATCTATACATTTTTTACAGATTATGTACAAGAACTACTGGGTCTTGTCTTTGAGGAGGTTATAATAGACCCCACACCATTTGTCGAGGAATTGAACACCATTCCTGTTCCCCCAGACCTGACTCAAGATCATGACAGACCATCAAAGGAGGAAGCAATTGCCCACCATGTATCCAGATTCACTCCAAAGGTGGTCGAAAGCCAACATACTAACCAGCCTGATCTGGAAACTCCTGGCGTATCCGGGCTACAACACAGGATGGAATGACAACACGGACATGACGACCTAAGAAGCCCCAGCACCAGCTCACAAAGCTCCTATACGCCAGATGGCGGAATTGCCTATAATTCACACTCAAAATATTTCATATTTGTAAATACGTGTGTACCTTAATGTGTTTCAGTTTTGATAAAGGTTTTTCAATAATAAAACAAAGTGTGTTGTTGTATTATTTAATCTATTCAATAATATTTAAACGTATTCGCTTCTGTAGATGTTGTAGATGTTCTGCAGGGTATATGGGTTAAGGCAGTTGGCCTAAATGATGTATCATGCATGTTGGTGGGACTTCAATTTGATCTTTGCGTCTTACAACCTTACGGATGACATGATTCAATTACTACACAGAAAACTCCTTGCAGAAGATATTTTGTTGTTATTGCAACAAACTATAGAAAATATTTCTCATAACACATAAATTCATTCATAATATTGTGTAAACAACCTGTTGCACTTCCTGTCAGCAAATATTTTCATCCTCGCTTTGCATTTTGACACATTTGCCGCACGTGCACCTATATAGATATATTTGGGTGAAACTACAATAATTTTTCATAACGTTGACTTTCTGAAATGCTTTATGTGCCATGACAACGCACAGTTAAGACGGAATAATAGTATTACTAACGTATTTTTAGAAAAATCATATTATACTTCATTGATAAGCAAAAGCACAACATGCATGTTGTCACACTGTGAGTTTTTATGACAAGAGTTGTCACTTGCCACTGACTAACATCCTGCTCCGGTCGTGGTGGAGTTTGTTGTGGATTAGCGTCTTTTTCCTCGTCAGACTCGGGCTCAAACTGGAAGGGTAAATTCGTCGCCATCTCTAGCTATGCATATAATATAAAGACATCCAACCACATGTAACCATGTCTCTTTAAGACACGTGGCGATAAAAATGTGACATCGCTGAAAAAGTGGTACAGTGGAACGACTCACTTTAACCTTCAGCACCTTGATATCACAAGTCATGGAGCTTGTTAATGAGCGGTGTGCTACAACTTTTTTGAGCAATGGGAAATATACATTTTGACAGATTGTAAAGCAGGGATCAGAATATTATGAAGACGTTTGGATGGGAACTTTCCATTTTAAAACACCCTTCAATAAGAAAATTGACAGATAGGATCCCTTTTATATCTCAGTTATTTCTCTTAGATATAAATATAATTGAATGTAGAGCTCATGGAAACTTGCTCAAGTGTCTCAAAGAGAGAATGTCTCCGTTAGAGTTTCAGATGCCATCTCAACAATGTGAAAAACTGAGCTTGGATTTCTAAAGTCCGCAATGAAAAGTCAATGTTATTGAAGATCTCAATATGAACTCAAACATTTGTCATCGAATTTTGCCGAATCCAGATTATTTTCTGTTTACAGTCTAAATCATTTTACACTCTTCATGCATTTCAACAATCGTTTGTTGCTGTTTTCATTTCTCCAAAGCAGTTTTAGGGAAAAACATCTCAGCCTATAAGATAATATACTTCAAAAAGCACAATCAAATCTCCAGAACTACTTGAGAACTTGATACTTGACCACTTAAACTCTTGATATTCACATCCCAGCTTAAAGAAAAATAAAACACTTATGTTTAAATATTTGAATTGGGTGACGGAAAGGATAGAGACTTCCCACCATTGGCCCATTTTACACCACGAAACGCTCCTGACTTTTCACCCGAATTCTGAATGTCGTGATGGGCATGGGTTACGCTGTAAATAATTCTTGAATTGATTGAGGTAATCGATTAATTATTGTTAATAACAGTAACAGTGTTTATTTCCCCCCCCACTCGAGCGAAAGAAAACAGAAAGGTTAATCCGAGTCTCATTTCAGTCGTGCAGCTCTTCCCGCATGAGATAATCAGGATGCCACACTTTGGTCAAATCCAAATCCCTCCACAGATACAATTATCCCCGTCCCCCGGCCTGCCAGTCGCTCTGTCAGCCCACTCTTTTAATTCTGTAATCAGAGACGAGCAGCCCCCGTATCGTTGTCTCCACACAGCAGCCAGTCAATACAGACATCCCCAAACACACCTCGGCCGATTCCCTCAAATGTTTTATTGAGTGTGGACATCTGGGCTACTGTAAAACACGCATTATCTGAGCTGGGAGGAGAGCAGAGCCCCGCTTTGTCCCCGCTGTCAGCCGTGGCAGTGTCGCCGCGTTTGATGGAGATTAATGAAGTATCAGGAGAGTAATACGCTTCTTCGAGCGCTCTTACAATCTGGAGGAGAGGACCATCCCTGTCTTAAATAGCAAGGCTGTCAACGTCGAGAGGGCCTTTCGCTCCCGCGCGGGGGCGTTGGGTGCTCTCCGAGCGAGCGGACACGGATAATGCAGTGGCGGGCCACCTTTTGGCAGGTGGCTATCAAAAATTTGAGACTAATTCTCACCACGTGCCGTTCCTTCCGGTGGGCGAAATGATGCGGGCCGGCCTATGTGAGGCGACTTCGTCGGACTACCTTTGAGATATTTCATTTAAAATAATGACAGGTATGAAAAGCGGGGATTTGTCAACACGTTAAAACGAGTCCGAAGGTTTCCACCGCGCCACGCGCTCTCGTGGAAACGTCCATCATGCGTTATTCATGACGCGTCTGAATTCCCAGCGGGCGACCGTACCTCTTCCTCTGTCGATTCCCATTCAGACGTACAGCTAAAATGGAAATAACTCTCTTTCATTTGAGAGCATTCACACTTCCCGAGGAAACAAAATGAGTCCCATCAGCTCCTCGTATACGTCGGGCCCGTTTGTTCCCTGTCCGGCCGAACTCAAAATAATTGACTTGAAGTGCAAATACCGACGAGTTTATGCATTCTGCTTCTGAGCGGCGCACAATTAATTAGAAGAATCAATGTTCCTTTTAAAGACTCAGGAGACCATTTAATCCGAGCTCAATGCCGGCAGACTGGCTGGATGGAGGGGGACACAGAAAAAATCAATGGCTATTTGTGAATCGTGAGTACGTATTAAAGGCGGCCTCGTCTCACTGCTTCATTTGCACTTGAAAGCAGCCATCTGGAGCAGCAGGCTTGGCTTAAGCAGATATGATTACTAATAATGTGATATAGCCGTTCGCTGGCCTATTCAGGAGCCCTATTCCCACTGCTGAAATGAAAAAGCACTGGTTTCTGCCTTGGGAGAAGTCACACACATGCATATACATACGTTCAAATGGTGTATCGCTGGAGTGGTGGGATAAAGAGACGCACCGAGGGGTCTCGCGAGGCCCAGTACACTCTTTGAACTTTCCTCATGATGTGTGTGTCTGTTTGGCAGACGAATTTGTCTGACAAACCTTCATCCTCATAGAACTCAGAAGGAAAGTGGATATGCTGTAGAGATTAGATTGGGTTTGCTTTACGCAGAAACAATGGATGGTTATGGTACACAACGGTACGTATGCGAAAGTGAATTTCTGTCAACACGTTTGGTTTGATTTTCTGTGTACTATGTGGTAAAGTAACCTAGAGCGAGATTGCTTAAGGAGGTGTAAGTGGGATATGAATAGAGACAAATGAAGCATATTTAGAGATTACAATTACGACAACAAACCGTTTGTGTCACATCCCTCGGGCTACTGCTAATAAGGGATAAAGAACTGTCTCAATTACACACACACACACAAACACACACATTCACACAAATACGCACACACATGCACAGAGGGATTACAGCCACTGTCTTAATTTAACTCAATCTCCTTCAAGCTACTGGTTAATCTAATCCATCACTAAACATCCAGTTCACACAGTCATTGAATGTTTTCACACTTTAAACTCATTTCCTTATCAGTTTTAGTAGCCAAACTATTTGGAGAATTAAGACACACTTACTGTAAAATGCGCGAATGTTCACCGAACACAAACACACTTTTCGAAACATTTCACAAATGTTCTTACAATACAGTTAATATTACATTAATGCCCTCTTTGTTAAGCATTTATACGGGTGTTTATTAATGTTCAATAACTCATTTACAAATGCATTAAAATTATAACTATTTTACCAGGTCGACCTTTCGTAGGACTGTATGTACGATTGCTAGAAAAAGCAATAATGAATCCCCACCCCTAACCATAACGTCACTGGCGCGAAAGCAAATCATACTAAAATGTAAGATCCCACAAATTCATAAGAATAAGCCAAAATTATCCACATTGTACAAGAGTTATGTTTTTGCCATGATATTGTGATGGCAGTTAAATAAAATGGTGACTGATGAAATGCCAATCATGTTATAAGCGCTTAAGAAGTGTATTTATTCTCATTTATTTGACTCAAAACAGATTCATGATTATCATGTTTATTGCAAAAGAGGCTGTTATAGTGAGACTGAGTTCATGTAGTTACACCTCTATCAATCATGCATTGCTATTACTCCCTTATGACACCTTTATAAATGCTTTACAAAGGCAACCGTAATGTAAAGTTTCACAATTTTTTCGCAATGTTAAGTTGACTGTCTAAAATGAAGACAAAAGCATTTTGAGAATTTCCCTTTGTCATTGGTGTCAGTTTTATTTTTATCAACTTGACACTTGCATGAATTTGCCCATCTAATGCTATACGTATGTGGCGTGATTTAAATATTCTAATACCTTTAGGGTTCGGTGTAAACAATGAGTTGCATAATTCACGGTTTAATCTCTGCAGTTTAGTAGAGGCCTTTGTGTCAGGGTTTATTCTCACACCTGGTTCAGTTGTTTCCCATTAAGACCCCTTTGTGTGCCCTTAAGGACAGCATTAAACAGCCACTCATTGTCACGCGACAATGTTGTGCGTTACAATGCAGATCCTGGGTATTAGGAGAATTTTCACGAGAACATTCTTCATTCATCAGTTGGTTCCTCTTTATCAGGACTGAAATGACATATTGACCCATCAGCATCAAGGACTGGCAGTTCATTCATTTAAAAAATAAAAATATTGTAATTCATCCCTTTTGTCGATTACAAACCAAACGAGAAATGTTTTAAGTGGGTTGATCGCAGTGACCCCGTATCGGCTGTATCCGGTGATCTGGCGCGTCCTGGAATGCTTTTGCCAGCCCTTGGCATTTCCCGCAAACACTGAGATGTGTCAGAATGGCATTACCTCATTCACCAGATAAATCCAATGACACATGTTTAAACGATCACACGAGACCCTCACATCTGCTTTTAAATGCACGACACTGCTTCACTTAAAGACTTAAACCTTTTAAAAAAAGCCCATCCCTTTTACTTTATATGCATACGTAAAGATTTAGAATGAGGAGTGGTGTTAGATTTACAGCCTGAGTCAAGCATTTAACACCCGTGAGCTGCGTGAGTCAGACACCGAGACCCCATGTGAAACTCTTTTATCGCCGTGTCAACACGCTTTAACTGGATGCTTTTGTCATTACAAATCCACCATAAAATTCACTTACATATGGCCGATCTGTCTGCGTGTAAAAACACGGCGGCTGTTAAAAAGGTCACAACACGTCGGCGGTCACAAAAAAAGATATGCAACCCTTATCCGCGCTCCCTTCATCCGTGTAACAGTCCTTATGTTAAGAATTTCACACTTTATTTAACGTGCCTGTTGGTATCAGTGTCAGCGCGGCGCAGCCGTTAAAGAGGATCTGGCAACGCGTAGCGTGTAGATGTTCTCTTGATAAAAGAAGCCCGGAGAGCTCTGTGAAAGGACTGCGCTGTATGTAGAGTGGATTTCAGACTGGATTTGGACGGTTTGTCAGCGGACTGCAGTAATTTCTCCCTCTGTGTAAAAGTGTGTGCAGCGTGCCGGCGTCTGGAGCCCGTCTGAGCTCTCTGATCACCGGAGGCCTCCCTCATCTGGGCTCTGACATCCTTCCCTCTGCCAACCTCTTTATAACGACCCAGTTTGATCACATCAGATGGAACAAAGCCGCCAGCGAGTCCTTGTGGATTACTCCGGAATACCTGCGGAGAACTTCCTCGCTTCAACACAAGGACGGGAGAAAAAGAACTAGAGATTTTATGAAGATAGAGATGTGTGTGTGTGTGTGTGTGTGTGGCTACAGGTACATGTCTTGTAAGTGATTTCTCTGTGAGTGTTAAACACAGAGTTCCACTGAGATAAGACATCTGTCCTGTTATCAGCACACAACCGCCTTCAGTCTACCACACACACATCTGTTATTGATTCACATCCATCTAACACTGCAGATGCATCAGAGCTGAGATGAGAAGATCACTGGTAAATATTGATGATGAAACAGCTATTCAGTACACTTTTACAGAGTAAAATCGTCAGTGTTAAAGAAATCGAGTGTGGATCATATATACACTGTGCGAGTTCATTTGACATTTTTTAACACTGGCGATTTTGCTGTGCATAAAAGGTTCTTCACAGCGATGCCATTTAGTCAAAGGTTCTTTAAAGAAGCACCTCTTCCTTGCCTTTTTATAGCCTGAACAACCTTTTTTAGCCACAAAGAACCTTTTGTGAGACAGAAAGGTTCTTCGGAAACATTTGGACAAAAAAGGTTCTTCTATTGGATCGTGAAGCATCTTTATTTTTAAGAGTGTATGTGACACTGGCTTTGAGAGTTTTGCTCAAAAAGAACTCAGCACACTTTAGTGTTATGTGCTTTTACTTAAGAAATGTGAGGTGCAAAAACAATGTGTGTTGCTATGTGGTTGCTAGGGTGTTACTAAGGTTAGGGCTAGGGTTTTGCCAAAAGTGCCTATTCTGTATTTTTTTCCTGTTTTGTAGTGCAAAAACATACTTAAATCTGATAACATTTACTTGAGAAGCCAAATACACTTTATCTTGTTCTCTGAAAATATCTCAAAATTAGATTTAAATCAAGTTTTACACGTAACCCTTTAATGCATGGATAATGATAACCTCAGGTTTTTCCTCTTTCCTTTTATGTATTTTCCCTTTTGAGTGGACATCTGAAGAGATGACAGTGTATAGGATGATGCACTATGTGCAACTATGCCATCAAGACTCACACATATGCAAGAAATGGCTTTTTGAAAGCTGTCCACTGTTGTGACCTCTGTGTGTTAAAGTGGCAAAACAAGAAAGATTTGATGACAAGCAGTTGAGAAAAACGGTCTTGTTTCCCTTTGAAAAGTTGCATATTACATTAAATATATTTTCTGCATCTTATCATTTATAAGACTCAAGTCTCCTATTATGTTTTTTGGAAAAGCATCCCACTTTTTTTCCAACAAGCTGCACAATTAACGATACCATTTACGTCCAGTGCATAAACATGTTTGTTGGGTGCCATTCTCCAACTATTCTCCAAGTATTATATCCGTAACTAATAAACATTTAATGATTAACAGGATTTATATGGAAAATTTGCTCAGTTGTTATTGTACCGTTATGTGACACATTTATCCAAAGCGACAATGCATTCAACCATTATGGTTTCTATCCGTGTATTCCCTAGGAATCTAAGATGTGACCTTTACATTATTAACACAATACTCCACTAATTGAGCTGGAGAAGGAACAGATGGATAAGTTCATCATACGTTCCTCATAGGTTCCTCAGATCCGTGTTTTGGTTTTTGGATTCCGTATAGAGATCCAAAAAGACCTCAAAAGTGTCTAGTGCAGTCTGGATTCACACATGTTAGCTGACAGCACCATTGCCATATCCGCACAACTGTGTTTGTGTTTACAAAATCACAGCGTTTAACATATTGATGCACTTTATGAAAAACCCACTCTTAAACAACTAAAAAAATCACTAGTTTGGAGGCCAAAATGACAAAACACATCAGTCTCAATATATTCAAGTTTTGTAAATCAGACCTCCTAATAAAAATCAATTTATATGCATAGGCGAGGGAACGACGCTCTGAGAGATGAATAAAACAAATGACTTTCTCACAAAGCATCAATTTGACTGGAGTCTGTCGGTGAGCAAGTCCGCTCCGCCGCGCGCGCCGCCACAGAACTGTTGAGCGCTTTTAATTGCGTGTGTAATAAGATCGGGGTCAACATATTTCATGCCAGGAAAATGATGTGTATTTAATGGCTCTCATACATTACCCTCCCTGTGTAACATCACTGACGGAGAGCCTGTAAGTTTAGCCATCATTAATCAGCATCAGGGTTTGTCTTGTTAGAGGGGAACAGATGAGTCCGCGACGTTCTCACCGTGGATCTTGATGCCGAGAGCGGGCTGATAGATAACATTCACCTCAATGCTGCCTAATAAAGCATGTTACAGGGCTTAGCGGCGTTACAGAGTGCAGTTTTTACAGCGTAAGATGTATTGGGTTAATATAGCTACTCACTGGTGCTTACCTGACTAAGTACCTTTCATTCGGGAGCAAGGCCTCTCGTAATCAGTTATGCGTCGGGTCTGTTTGGCCTAATGAGCGCATGTTCTTGTTGGTGTTGTTCATTTTTAAGTGAACGTGAAACACAGTGCGTGACATATTATACTTGCGTAATGTAACACACGGACGTCAGAGACTGAACATTCAAAATCTAGTGTTAACCTGAAAATAAACAGGACATTTTTGGATTTAGCAAAAAATCAATTCGAGCCATGTAAGATGTATGGAGTATTCTGTCCAAGAATGATATTTCTGTCATTTAAAACCTATGACTCATTTGTCTCTGTGGTTTTGTGTCCATACAATGGAAGTCAATGGGGGTCAATGTTGTTCAGACATCAGTGTTCTTCAAAATATCTTCTTTTGTGTTCGACAAGAAAGTCAAACACGGGTTTGAAATGGCATGAGGGTGAGTAAATAATTAAAGAATTTGAATTATAACTTCTTTGAACAAAAATTTGTGATATTGATTAAATTTCATTGTACAGAACTTTTGACATTTTTAAATCTTATTGGGACAACTTGAAAAATCAGGTTTTACATGAACTCCCACGTTTTTAAATCACCTTTTTGTGTTTTAAAGCACAGTTTTCCATAGACAGGTAAGGCAATCGTCACATCCATAACGCTCCATATTCCTCATAAATGAGCACAGGAAAATTAAAATGAAAAACTATTTTATAGTCTATGAAAAGCCATCCCGTCTCCAGTTGTTGGGTAATATTGCTTCTGGGTTTTTAATTCACAGAAATCCTACAAAGTATGTTGTCTTTTGAAATCTATGTTTGTCACATCCACAATGCTTGAATGATTCTCTCATTTAAAACAGAAATCGTGTGCATAGACTGATATTTTTTATGTCTGGACTATTATTGGGTGTTAGTAAAATATAAACATATTATTTTTATTATGTATACTGTATACATATTCTATATACTTATTTTCTCTATCTTGTGACATCAGAGGGGGAAGATACTACATTTTAATGAAAGTTTAAACTCATGACTGTCCATTATGAAGAATTATTCTGAATAATATTTTATTGGTTTAAAAACTGTTTGTAACTTTCCACGATTTTTCCTCATTAACCTCTCCTACTTACTGAAAACATCATTAAAATCCCTTTTTGAAACGTTTATAACCTGTTCCTAACCTCCGCCCCACTGCAACGTCAAAAGATGTCAAGAGTTCAACAAGTCGCAGACATCATTACAAACTCCTTTATTCTATTGAGAAACATTCACTGGAACAAATGCAAAGCCAAATATCTGTATTGATGCAAATCCTTCTCATGTTTGCAGATTTGAACGGCTCTCAGAGGTCTGAGTGGATCCATGACGGGGGGATGAGGAGGAACAGACCCCCCCGCAGACCCACATGCGGCCGCGTGAAAGCCACATCAATTTCAGCACAGACAAGCGCCGTCACACAGATTAGGCAGCCACAATGCCACGGGGTCTTATCTCCACCCACAGGAGGAGGGCAGCCTGATCTGCGCAGGATGGAAACATTCTCACCGCGTAATGGACAAAATCAATTGTTGCCCTCCGCAATCAATGCGGCCCCCTCGCTCTCTGCTTCCAGAATCATGGTGTAATTGAAGTTCTCCGTCGTCTGGGATGGTGGCTTGACCTGGGTGGAGGCCGGCGATATCCGACCAGGTGCCTGTGGTTTGGAATGGCAGGAGCAGGTAGAGAGAATGCTACTCACCTGGATGCTTCTCATATAAACACACCTGGTTAAACAAAACACAGAGGAGCATTATGGGTAGAGATCTGTTTTAGCCACAAAAAATGATTAATTTATTACCTTTTTTAAGAGTAAAGGTTAACCATTTGAAGATAATCCATGACTGTCTTAAAAATTTGCTTATTTGTTATGTATTTAAGGGAAGATATATAATCATAGGTTACGGACATGTTGACATTTCCTCAAGTATAAGCACTTTTATTAATCACAACCTTTTTAATGTAAAAATTTATAGTCTTAAATTGTTATTGCTACATTTTTAATGTCAGTCATAGAAATATAAATGGCTATGGTTCGATATTTTACCAACAAAGAGTAGAAGAAACAAATCATTTTACAATTTATTAAAAAAAAATATTCATATGCATTTCTACACGAATTATGGCCATCAGTTCTTTGAAACATTTTCCAGATACAATTATTTTATGGTGCAGTTGAATATGACATACAGTTTACAAACACACGTTAAACACAATAAATTCACTATAAACAATAAAAGAAATGCTATAAGTCTACAGGGCCAAAAGTGCATATGGTTGAATAAACAAGTATTTATCCCCATCCTATTGCAAAAAAGACAGACTGCATTACCTCATCCAGAGAGACTGATTAAATATATTAAAATAAGAGCAGGATTTCTGTGTTATTGCCCTGTGAGAGAGTTTGATTAATTAGCATATTTGCTTTCTCATTTAGAGGCATTGAGAATTCCTCCGAAACATCATTTTCCAAGCGCCCAAAAATCTGCTGTCACAATGTCTTTTCTCCGCCGAGAATTTCACAGTGCGAGAACAATGAAGCCGAAATGTCTAAGTTATAATTATACCTAAGATGACAGATGACAGTTAAAAACTTAATTTAGAATAAAAATCTCCTTTGACGGAGTTGCGTGTGTGCTGGAGAGAGTGAGAGAGAGAGAGGGATCTCTCCTTTAGAATGGTAATTACTCTGCCATTTATTATTCGATCAGCTCACGCAATTAAACGGGTGTGTGGAGGACACAGCTGATAATAAAGAGAAGGGAAAGAGAATGCTAATTAACCTCAGGGATGGCTGCTCCTCATGACTGCTGCCAGCCTCGTTAGCTTCTCTCTGTACCTCCTGGTGGTGCCGTGACCCGGTCGGTCGGGTCCGAACTTCCACCCGGGCATCTCTGCTGCATGTGGTTGTGACGGTCTGTAAACGTGATGAAGTTTATTGATGTTACTGACGGACAAGGGTATTTATTATTCAGAAGCTGATGTATATATTCATGATCGCAGACACGCCCGTTCACCGCTCTGTTTCGGTATGGTGGCTTTCAAGGTCACAGCCTAACAACACTTGTATCACAATTTGAAGTTTTTCAAGTTTTATAGGTTCCTCTGATAAACTGAACGGAAAATGATTGAATGATCTATATTTTTGTCCCATACAATGTAATTTTGTCTTATACAATTTTTTTCCTGTTGCTACTTAAGACTGTTTTGTGATTTAGGGTCACATATGTATACATGATGTTTTAGGCCCCGTACTAGGATGGATAAACCATGGGGGGACATATATATAATCATAGTGCATTGCATGCATTCTTTTTAAATTTCTGAAATCTACATGAGAGAGCATTACTTAATGTGTAGTACAAATAAGAATAATTTAATCCTAATTATTTTAATTGTAATCTAAATGTTTTTGGAGGGCCCTCAAAAAATCTGGGGGGGACGCGCCCCCCCCAACCCCGGCACTGTGATGTTTTTACTAATTTTATGTCCGGTCATTTGAAGATCACTCATTAATATGAATCCAATATAAGAGTTTAGCAAAGTTATGTACTGAAAAGCAACATGTAAATTACAGGATCTGAAGTATGAGCAATGACAATAGTGATGTTAATACTGAAGAAGTTTGGAATAAATCCTTGGGCTGTATAATGGGAAACAGTCATTCTCAGTGAAAGTGCTAAAAGAATGTATAAGACCCTCTGTGTCAATCACATTCGTAACAATTCTTTTACACAAGTTTCTCTTCTTTTAACACACAGTGGGACACCTGACACATAGAAGACGCACCTTTTGAAAACGGTAAGAAGTAAGTGTGGAATTATAAGATTACATCCATATGCTTTCAAAAGACATTCTGAATTGATTATAAGGAAAGATATCTATGACTGGTTGCGTGGATTCTGACAGTATTTTGGAGTAATTTCGCACACATGTGTCCCTTCATGAACCACAACGTCTTTATGGATAAACCAGTCAAAAAAGTAAAAATATCACTGTGATACTTCATATGAATTAGCCACCTTGTAAAATTGTTGCAGAGATTGTGTTGTGGTCATTTGAATACATTCATTTGTACGTAGGCTAAACATTTCTCTTTAACCAGGCTTCTTTTAGTCAGTCTGCATTCAGTCATACACTGTACTGTGGTGGTTTCCATCCATGCACTTCAAAGTGTCACAAATGTATTAAACAATATGTTAAAATGCAGCCGTGCTCTATTTGCCATGAGGTTTAAAGAAGTCTCGTCCATGGCACATCTTTCTGAGAACATGCAATCAGCACATGTCGTCATTTTAAAGTAATTCTACAGTAGGCCCCTATCTGCTGTTTTTTATACATCACACCTCCACCAAAGGCACTTGAGCCGGAGCCGAGAGTCAAAGCCATCATTCTGAGCTAGTGGCCTCTTCTGATGGAGAGAAATTTACATTTAGTTGAAAACTTTGCACTCGAGAGAGGCGAGGAAAGGAAGAAAAATCCAATCTGCGGTAATAGTAGCTGTAGTTTGGTTTGGCGGCACATTATTTGCATTCCTCAGGTACGGAGCTCTCCTCCGGCGACGCAGTAACGATTCACAAATCACTGTCGCCACGCCAGTCAAGGGCTGCGCTCCGCTCAATAGACCATTGTACCTGCGAGTGTAATTGGTGAAGGCTTGACAGAGCCGCGAGTCGTAACAAAGATCTCTCGCTTTAGGGCTGAGGGATGATTTTCATAATGTTAACGCTAAATGAGCTCGGAGGTCTCGGGGTCCTGGCACTGAGTGACACGGGACCGGTGTCACGCACACGCGTACAAAGACAAGAGCAAAACACGCGCGTTCTCGCCGTCAGCCAGAACACGCACCGCTGTCAATTAGAGATTCTGATATGATGTCAACACCACTTTAAACACCAATTTGAACAACTTTATGACACGGGAAAGGCAGAAGTCTCCCCCAATTATTTGTCTCTCGCGCAAACATCTTGACAAATGAAGACGAAACATCAAACGCGTGCACGGTAGTGATTTTACAGATTTGTTATTTGAAGAGGAGCCTGGTTACGATATAGAAATAATTGCTTTTGAATAAGTCATACATTGAAAATTGACGTCAAGAAAACAAAAATTTCGTGAAGAAGGGGAAACAATGAAAAAACATGAAATCCATTCCATAACTATGATGTTATCCTGGCACAAGGTGACATTTATATTTGTGAATGCTATTAGACAACACAAAATAAAGATTATAAGGTTTATAATGATGAGATAAAAAAGAATTGATAGGGCTGCAAGGTATATCGAAATATCGCAAAAGCGCTCACCGCAATAACTGGATCATTTAAAAATTGTCTGAAAGTTACATATAGACCACTTTGAATGACGTAAGCAACGCTGATATAACGCTGGCCCAACTTCCTAAATAACACATTGGTTGAACAAAACACAAATAAGAGAAACGAATATCTTTATGAATGTGAGATTTAAAAAATAAATAAAGCTTTTGGACCAGTGTTTACATCTTGCGAAGTGGTCTATATAGTCAAAGTTTTATGTTGATGAAGATAGCAGAAAGACTGTGTCTGATGTGTGCAAGATAATGTAAAATAAATCATGTGAAATATATGTTGGTTATATAATTTGCCGTTTTTTAATAATATTTAGCATTCTATCTCAAATGACATTTTTCGTCTAGCCTATATAGCAAAGCCCTAATTGATATAAATGAGAAAGTCACCAATGTGATCTTAAGGGGGAACTGACTCATCCACTAAAATTCACAAGCTCGAGCATCATTTGTTGGAAGAGGTTTTTGTCATTAAAAACAAAGAAGCTGTGATATGATATTATAAAGATGTGCTAACATCATTATAACCCCGTATATAGACCGCATGATATTTAGCTCAGTGTGACCGATTCACTGGCTCCCACAATCAAAAGCAAACGGGTGTAAATCAAAGCCAGTGGGGTCACACGTGGTACGGGTGAGAGTTTGAGAGTCTTGAATGTGTGTTCAGGGCGTCTGGTCTCCGCGCTCTCGTCCTCCCGCAGAAGATCATTTCTCAGCTGCGCTAATAGAAAGATTCAGCACTTTCTCCCTCCGCTTCCACTCTTTCTCTCTGAATAAATGATGCCTGAAATTTTTATTCTTTTTATAATGGAATTGCAATGGCCTTCGCTGCAAATCTAGTGGAAATTTTTGCATATGAAGAGAGAAAAATTAAATGTTAACCACGTTTTAATGTGATTAAAGCTGACAGAGACATTATTTCAGCTAATCACTCAGTGCTGACAAGCTCTATCGGGCCGTTCCGCCGGTGGAGGTTTCCATCACGCGCTGCTTTACCGTCGAGCATGCATGCGCTTTTAGTCAAATTGTTTGACATTACCGGAAACCATAAACATACCAATGTCATAAATCAATTAACCATGACCTACATTCATGTGCAATGTATGTTTCATATTGCTCGTCTGAAGCCAGTAGAGATGAGTTCATGGGAACATGTCCTTATAACGTTTCTGTTGATATTATATCAAACCGGTTTATCACCGTCATCGCCCAGAGAAGAACAACATTAGTGGAGTCATACAGGATGAAAGATCCACATTTACGACCTAAAGAGTGTGTGTGTGTGTGTGTGTGTTTGTTTTAATTTGCCAGAGATGGCCCTGGGCTTAAGCTTTGATCTCTTTAAATGTCATAGATGGGCAGAAAAGAAGAAAATGAAGAGGTTCATACTGTAGTAATGTTGGTAAAAGAGAGAGAGAGAGAGAGAGGTAAAAAGGCTTTAGTGCTTCATATAGAAAGACCTGGTCAGAAGGGCTCCAATATTAAGAAACTAAATAGAAATCAATTACCATGATGCATATTACTTTATTTATGATTGGTTTGGATCAGAAATGCGTTATAAAAATATCATTTTCAACAATAAACCTAAAGTGATGTCGTATGAGGGAGTTCATGATCATCTCATTGTCAAGCAGTCACTGCCTTTATTCAATTATTATGTCAGTAATCATTTGAAGTAAATGTGTGTAAATAATATTTTTTTTAGTAATGACTCATTTTTGGATATTATTCGAGTATGGCTATTCAGTCATAACAATTGTGATGTGAGATACTGATAGAGAATGATACTATATCTGTCGATGACTCTGGCAAATATAAAAAAAAAAAAAACTTTTAAAACATCTATCTAAACTTAATAGAAAACTAAATGCCATATAGGGTGTTGTAGGTGTGGTTAGTACTCATACTTAAGTCAACCTGACAGTAATCCTATGGACCATATACCATAATACTGACAGTATCAATATCTACTCCATCATTTCCTTTACTTTCCATACTATCCTCAGCATAAATAACCATCAAATTAGACTAGTCAATTAAGAATTAAATGAATTATAAAATTTGAACATAAATGTAACAAAAATGTTGAAAGAAACAGCTGTCGTTTATTATCAAACAATCCAATGCAATTAATCTGTTCTGACATTATTGACTCTAAACTCACCCCAAAGTTTAACTTCACCTCTACCTCCAAACTAAACAACACAAACACAAACATTTCCTAAGAGTCTTGCCGAACAACACAAATTAGCTTTTTTATGGTGGTTAAAGGCCCCAAATATAAAACTAGACGGACTTCAGTTCTTACCTCAACACTTACTCTTAAACTGCTTTCATTCTGTTCTTCATTAAATGAGAGATGACGGAGAGAGAGATGAGCTGATGGAGGAATGAGAAAGAGATGGAAACCACAGCAGGACTCTTTTCATCCTCACAGCAGTGAACGACTGGAAATGACGCGGGCGCAGACGCTGAGTGCACCCTACACACACGCACACACACACACACACGCACGCACGCACGCACACACGCACACACAAACACACTAGAAAGACTGCAGATGTCCCAGGAGGGTCTCTTGCAAGTGCAATGCCTTTTCTGTCCCAGTCATAAATCTGAACATCATTGCTGAAGTTCATTGTGAAACACAGCAGGTGTCTTTAAAGAAGTAAGATGTTTTATTGGTAAGATGTGACACAGGCTGCGAGTAAACACAGAGGTATTTGCTAACAGATCTAATATGGGTTTACATTTGAACAAAGCCCTAATCCTTGAACTTTGCAGCGTCACCTAGAAACACCTTAGCAACCATTTAAAACACCTAAGAACAACCTTGCTACCACCATATATATATACTGTATAAAACTAGATGCCACATTCAGGTGTGCTCCAGACACGTACACATGTGCGCCGTCTAGGAACAGTCCACTGACGTCACTTACAGTTTGCAGGAACGGCCCAACACTGTGCAGTCATGGCTGTGAAAACCACGGGAATTGAAATACTAAAAATGGGATAAGCTTTCGTTGTTGTCATGTGTTAATGTTTGCACAAAAACAAAAATATTTTTATAACACAGTCAGCTTGCTCTTGCACCCTTGCAGCGTTCCAATATGGCGGACGACCTACATATAGCGGCCCATAGAAACAGATGCTAATGCGCCATCTAGTTTTTATATATATGACGACCACCCACAACACTGTAGCACCAACGTAGCAACACCCTAGCAACCACTCAGAAATCAGAATTCCTTGTTTATTTGAAACCAAATGATGTCATAAAGGTTCTCTCTTTCTCTTGCCCTCACTGTACCTCTGTGTATACACCGCAAGCATGCTGTGTGATGTGATCAAACTATTATTAAAGCATTCTGTCTACACTACAAGCATCCATAAAACATCTCACGTAACTGCTGGGATCTTGAAATCAGTGACAAAAAAAAGTACCAGGTAATATTCAGCTCTCGAAACAAGCGACGCACATCATCATCATACGAGAGCGAATCCATAACAGTTTGGGCCAAAAGTGATCTGCACATAGAAAAAAACCAAACAAACCCTTCAAGAGCGTGTACATCTTAAAAAAAATACTGTACTCAGAGATGCCATGATGTCACAGCACCGCGCTGACTTCCAAAGGAAGGGAGAGAGAGATACGGAGGATGTGAGGGGGGGTCTCAGATCATCAAGATGTGACAATTGTGACAGGAGCCCAGAAAGTGTAGCTGCTCCCAACGTCACGTGCATTTCTCCGTCTCCGGCTCGGCCCGCAGCTGACAGCTTAATGTGAGCCACATGCAATATTTATTCCCATCCACTGTCAGACTGTCTAGCTGTCCACAGGAGTACAAAGAATGTCACTTATTAGAATAAAAGCAGGGGAGCCGGCGGTAATCAAGGACATATGTACATCAGCCGCAGCCTGGTCCTCACGAGAGCTCTCACCTCATCTCTCTCTCCTCTCTGTCTCTGGTAACTAGCTCTCAGGAGCCCTTTGCGGCCGTACTAAATTCATTTATTTATCTCATTAGTGCCGGTGGGCCGCAGGGACGCTCGCTGTGACATGTGCGTTTTGTTATAATGCTTATCGCAGAACTAATAAACAACAACCGTCGTAACGGCGCTGGGCGACGCATGCTATCATTAGCCTTAATGAAAACACCTGCAGTTTGGGAGAAATCCTGCCATCCTGAGCCAAGACACCGGAGGTGAGACGCTCGGAGGATGTTACTAGAGTCTGTCTCACATTGTAAAGTGATACGGGACGAAAGAGATTTGAGTTTTCAACTGGATAAAAATCAGCTCCCAGATCGTACTTCGGACCTTGTGGTGATCAATCACACTGTACAAATTGTCATACAAAGGCAGATGAAAATGTCCTTAAGGTCAATTATTGAAATGTGAAATTATTAACGCAACCGATTGTTTGTAATCGTTTCTAACGTCTCTTGAGTTTCTCTCGGAGGGAAATAACTCACACCATGAAACACATTGGCAACAATACATGCACTTAATGGAACATACAGTATCTCCTTTGTTTAATGCCGTTTGAAGATAAAATCTTGTCATTTCACGTATCCGTGTTGACATTTGGCACAGTTTTTCATGCTCTTTGCAACCCCATCAGGACAGAAATGCAGATGAATTTTGGGTGAAAACACATCAGTTTATGGACTTTTGCTGTGTTTGAAAATGACTTGAAATGGATTTCAATAGGAACTCTTTGTCACAAAGCAAACCGACCCAAGCTGACCCTTATCCCATTTCCTTAAAATAGATCTAACACACTTCTGTCCATCAGAGCTTGTTCCAGTCTGGGAAACATTTACCACATTGAATATGATAATAATAATTATTCTGCGCCATGACTTACAATTCTTAATACTTTATTAACTTATTATTACACTTTCGTCACAACTTAAAGGGACAGTCCACATAAAAATGAAAATTCTGTCATGAATTAGACCTACTCCCCCTCAAGTTCTTCCAAACCTGAGTACATGTCTTTGATTTTTATACATTTTTTTGGTCGACAGAATTTTCGTTTTTGGGTGGATTATCCCTTTTACTGTTTAACCGAAAAACGTGGTCCTTTTGAGTTGGGACTGCAAGAATGAGCTAATTAAACCAACTGAGTTGTTTTGATGCCGATTTAATTTAACTAAAGAAATCAATGTGTATGTTTAAACGTAAGTCTGAGTCAGGTATGTTAAACATAATCTCTTTGTTGATCAGTCATTAGTTGTCTTAAATAATGTGTAAGTGTAATACAAGCTTGTTATATTAGAATTCAACGTTTATTTTTTTTGAGTGCTGCCTGAATAATAACAATTGCTTAGATGGCATAAAAATACTTAAAGAAAATTAATTGTTACAGATTGTTACAATATAACATATGTATCAACATAACATAACATAACATAACATAACATAACATAACAAAATATAATATAATATAATATAATATAATATAATATAATATAATATAATATAATATAATATAATATAATATAATATAGTATATTATAGTATAGTATAGTATAGTATAGTATAATATAATATAATATAGTACAATATAATTGATATAATTGATATAGTTTAATATAATATGATATAATATAATATAGTATGTGACCCTTGATAACAAAACCAGTCTTATGGGTAAATTTTTGGAAATTGAGATTTTTACATAATCTGAAAGTTGAATTAATAAACTTTCTATTGATGTATGGGTTGTTAGAATAGGACAATATCTGGCTGAGATAAAAACGTTTAAAAGTCAGGAATCTGAAAGTGCAAAAAAATATTGAGAAAATTGCCTTCGAAGTTGTTAATCACGGGCACTGTGGCAGGTCATCTATTTACAAAAATCTAGTTTTTATATATTTAAGGTAGGAAATTTACAAAATATTTTCATGGAACATGATCTTTACTTAATATCCTAATGATTTTTGGCCTAAAAGAAAAATCGATAATTTTGACCCATACAATGTATTTTTGTCTTTTACAAAAAATGTTCCCGTGCTACTTAAGACTGGTTTTGTGATCCAGTGTCACATATAATAATACATTTAATTATTATTAAATTCATTTATAAATTATAATAAATAATATAGCATTAGGCTTAGTGGTTAGCACGTTCGCCTCACACCTCCAGGGTTGGGGGTTCGATTCCCGCTTCCGACTTGTGTGTATGGAGTTTGCATGTTCTCCCCGTGCCTCGGGGGTTTCCTCCGGGTACTCCGGTTTCCTCCCCTGGTCCAAAGACATGCATGGTAGGTTGATTGGCATCTCTGGAAAAATTGTCCGTAGGGTGTGAGTGCGTGAGTGAATGAGTGAGTGTGTGTGCCCTGCGATGGGTTGGCACTCCATCCAGGGTGTATCCTGCCTTGATGCCCGATGACTCCTGAGATAGGCGCAGGCTCCCCGTGACCCGAGGTAGTTCGGATAAGCGGTAGAGAATGGAATGGAATGGAATATAGTAATATATGCAGTGATGGTTTGGCTAGAGTATTTGTATCTTTCTGTTTCTGATCTCAGCTTTGCATGTGGATACCAGTACATCATCTCAGAGTAAAGGAAACAAATGCAATGAAATAACAGTGTGAGCTGCGATTGATTCTGTCCGAGATAAATGTGCACTGATGCAGGTGCATGTGATCAGTATCTGTTACCTGTGAGCAGATGATTCAGACAGTGACGCACATCGATGAACAGATCTATCAACCTGAAAGAGTATTTCACCGAATTACACATACAAACACTCCGAATCATCACTGATAATACAAGTGCAATCACAACACACACGTGAGGTATTTCATCATACACTATTTACTAGCTTGAAATATCTATTATACTGATGTTACCACGCTTATGATTTTTATTTGCTTAAACAAGCATGATGCATTGAATTATGTATTACAAGTTATTAGCCTATATAATAGTGTATTGCTGTTTGGATTAATATTCTTATTATATTATAATACATTAATAACACATTTATAATGCGTTATTAATAACTTAATATTACATTATAGGCAGGCAACATAGCACGTCAGTGTTAATATTATTCCTTAACACAGACACCTGAGAGTCTTTAAAATGCCTGTACTTAAAGGACAGCCGTGAAAACACACACTCACACACACACACACACACACACACACACACACACACACACACACACACACACACTCTCTCTCAGTACTTTATTAATACCATCTGCTTCTGTTTAAACTCAGTGTCAGTCTTCTCATTACTGGAGCTCCAGCCACAAGTTTGACGTTCAGCAGGGACCTGCGGTTCCTCATGGGAAAGAGGCTTTTCCCCCTTCAGGACAGCACTGTTTCCCAGAGGAGACAGACTCACGGGGTGTCGACGCTCAGACGTCTTGCCAACGTCTTTTTCATGAAGCTGAAGTGACTGACGCGACAGGAAACAGCAGTTCCTGAAAGCATGGATGGAGCCGGTGGTTTTCGACTCTATAAAGTCTATTACTCTGGTTGGATGGGCACGTTCACACTACAGTAGTGCCAGAGGATGATGGCTTTCCTTTGACAGGAGTTTTATGTTCTCTGCCATTAAAATACGTCCTGTTGTGTCTCTGTAAACACACAGACAGAGCCGCTGGGAAAAGTTTATTAAGTCATTCGACTGAAACGTTACTGCTGTACATGGTTATGACTGTACAGAAAGTCTGTTTTGAGATTAAATTCCAGGACACTGTCTATTTGATTCAAGACAAATGTAGACAAATGTATTAAATTTTTTATAACATAGAAATATTCAATTATTTTTTATGAACTGAAAAGGATGTTGATTTTTGCATAACCTTTTTCTACTTCAAAAAAAAAAACTTTTGTGCAAAGGTTCTGATGTTTTTAATGAAACAAAATAGACTGACAAAGAACCATTAAGGAACCTTTAATTTTAAAGAGAGATATATAAGCCTAAGTTACAATAACAAACTTAGTTTAAGGGACAGATCAGGCAGAAAAATATAGAGAGGTTTACAATTTTACAATGTTTTTTAAATCAGATACTTATCGATCTACAGTACAGCCGATTTGTAAAAAAGTGCATGCATAAATAAACCTGTATTGTTTCAATCAGCTTAACCTTACTTATAAACATGTATTCATGTATTTACATTAGAAAGTATTAACTGATTCATTTATCAACCTTCCTTTTAAAAAGAACAGGTTATCCTTAATATGACTAATATTAATATCCTAAAAACTGAACATACAACATTTATAAGATGTGGATTTTATTTCTCCAAAGCAAGATAACCCATAAATGACATGACTGAAGAATCAGACATCATGAACAGAGAAAAAACATCAAACATCTTTATTTCCTTAAGCATACCGTTTGTTTCGGTATCTTTGTGGGGACGTGCCAGACGTTAGTACATCATATATTTGGTCTGTACTTGCACACCAACACACACAGATTTTATGAAAAGGATCTTCAGACGACTGCTAAGAGACACGAGTGCTGTGGCCTTCTGTTCAGCTGATTCTTTTAAAGGTCAACACACCTCAAAGACACTAATTCAACTGCGAGTACATTAAAAAACAGCTGCGCTCTTATTGCAGTTACACACTAAAACATGCGCCAGACAGTAAACTTCAATTAAATAAGCCACAAACAGATGTAAAGAAACTATGTCAGATACTTAATGGAAATGATTACAAACATTAATTGATAAAAGTATATCGTTCACTGTTGTGTACTTTATCTGAGAGAGAGAGAGATAGAGAGAGACCTTAAGCACTCATACAAACATACATCCTCAGTAAAAAAAGCAACAGAAGCTGTCACTGAGACGGGAAACTTTTAAAAAGTGCATCATTGCACCTTAAGAGTACATATAAGTGCCCGAAAGGCACATCAATTCTCTAAATATAAATCTTGAAAGAACAATTATTTCAAAATTGAACTAAAATGTTACATTTTCACTTTTTATGAACTGAATACCGCAGCATGGCTATGCTGTGGTTTTCTAGGTATAAATGGTACCTTGGATTACATGAATACGGTGATCATTTTGTTCCTTTATACTATACTGTTTGTAACCAAACCAGACCCCCGGGGGTCACAAGGCCGCGAGGGGAAGGTTGCAAAATGATTCCCAGAAATGTTTATTAGAAATAGCGTATTTTATTAATAAGTATAACAAAATGTAAAAATATTATCCGGGTTAAAAATAAAACCATGCAAATGTAAAACCATCAGTCTTTCAAATTTCCTTTGCCTCGATCGTGACCTCTGAGATGATTATGTCACATTACCCACATCAGCAATCGCATTAGGCTAGGTGCTGTAAATTAATTTTTACAGACAGATTATTTTTTAGGCTTTAAATTTAGGATCATTTTATTTGTCGAAATGAAACGTTGGTTATTATCGACCAAAGACAATACAGGGAGGCCCGTCACCTCAAGTGCAAAAAGGGGCACATCCATCAGCTCTCGAATCAGTTAGATTAAATTTGACCATCTGCAGTAATAGTTCATGGTTTATGTATAACAACAAGTTAAGTAATGAATAAATAACTATAAAATAATATTATGTTAGACTGTGTTCTTTTGTGTAAGGATAGACCTAATAAGTGCATGTGCACAGCTGTGCGCAACGTTTATATACTTTAACCACCTCCGAGGATTATGGGGGTCTCGAGTCACTGGCACTGTTATTTTGGAGGTCGTGGTCTGAAAAGTTTGGGAGCCCCTGCAGTATCACTGAAGAGCCGTGCCATCACAACACTTTTTGGTGAGGGACAGTGAGAGAGACATGTCATGCCGGTGTTAGGAGTACATCATCTCTCATAAACTCTCCATCACAGAATACCTCTCACTCATAAACATGACAAATACGACCCTCATCGTTTTTTATGAGCGGAGATGTGCGCGCAGCAGCAGGGCTGGAGGCTAGAAGAGAGAGAGAGAGAGAGAGAAACATCACTCGTCCTGCACAGCTTTGATCTTTCTACCGTAATTACATTCACATCCAAACCAGCTTCAGACTTCAAACATGCACATGAACACACATTCTCACACACACAAAAAAACACAAGCACACACTCAGCTGTGTGCAGACACATAAACATACAGACTCCGGTGGAGATATTAAACTGAAATAGTTGACCGCAGAAACCTGCACTGTAAAACGGTCCATCAGGTCACTATAATAAAAATGTGGTAATATAGGATGTATGAAATGGTTTCATTCAAGACTACAAAAATAAATCTCCATTAGGCTACAACAATGAAGATGTGTTCAACGACATCATAAATAATAATGTATTATTATTAAAATAAACAAGAAAATCTAATATAGCTTAAAAAATAATGTTAACTCTTATACACCCAACTGTCTCATAGTTGATGCATATATTTTAAGTGAAATGTAAAATATTATGTACAGATTTAAAAAACAAAGTATACTACAGTAAAATGTAATTTATCAATACTTTTTTCTATTGTAGAGCAGTTTTTACAGTAACAGCCATGACAGTCAACCTAATCAAACTAAAGTGACATAAACATCAAAAGACACACTATCTACATTATCATTACAATAGTTACATTTCAAAGGGTTAGTTCAAATCAATTCTGGAGTTTACTTTGAACACAGGTTTTAAGTCTGTAACTTCAATGAGCCTTAAAGAACAAGAATTAAAGTCTGGTGTGTCTCTGAAGCAGTGTTGGGCAAGTTAAGCCGCGGTCACACTTGAATTTGACCAGCATTGACTTCCATGCGACAGACCAGAAACATTTCACAAACAATATTTTGCTGCTTAGTAAAGTTAAAGTTTAGTGAACTCTGACCTGCGATTTTGCGTCACGTGAGTGCGTGAGACCAATAGAAGATCAAGAAGTCTTAGCGTGACCTCTCGATACAAAAAAGTGTCGCATCATCTTGTTTTGTACAACACATCTTTAAGAGATTCGAAAAAATGAATAAAAAGAGAAGCGGCTTGGTTTGCGATGGCAATAGAAACATCAGCGGATGGTAAAGATTAAATAGGTGAATCGTGTAATTTGATGTGATTATGCGTGTATGTACTGTATCAACTGTAGTGACTAATTTTAGTCGTGTTCCTTCCCATTTTCGCAGGACCGTCCGAATGAATTTCGCATGCAAATATTTTAGTGTGACCGACGCATTACCCTGAAAAAGTAATTAATTACAAGTTACTAGTTACTAGTTACATATTCAATAGTGTAATTAGATTAATATACAAATGACTCTCTCCAAAAAGTATTTAATTACTAATTACTTTCTGTATTCTTTATTTACCTAGATTAGTTAAGTGATTCAAGGATAGACATGAAACAGCTATTCTAAATGATTTCAATAAGTAAAATAGAATTACAAAAAGTAGTATTATTAACTGAAAGTATAACAAATGTTAGAATTATACAGTAAAGCACGGATTTTAAAGTTAGACTTTGTATTTTGATGTCAATTCCACTATTGCACAAACATATATTACTCAAAGTATTTAGTTTAATTATTCAAAAGTAACTGTAATTAAATTACAGAAAATTGTAATCCCTTACTTTACTTTTTAACTGGGAAAGAAATTAAATTACAGTAACTAATTACATAGTAACCAGTTACACCAAACACTGGTCTGAAGAAGTTGTATGATACACTGGTACAGTTTGATATTTATTTTTAATAACACAGTGTAGTTTTTTTGCTTCTGGTTCACAGATGTCTATTCACTAATACAATATGAATAGAGAGAAAGTGCCAATGTATTGTAATGATCCCGTTAAAAGGCTTTGAGTTTTTTTTACGGAAACAAAGGGAGCGGATGATTGGTAGATAAAATGATTTGGTTGATGTATCTGTATTCGAGCACACACCTCTCCATAACACATGTAACCCCAACCATCATACAGAACTCTATCTGAATATTTTGTGTATTTGTAATCAACATTTATCAAATCAACCTTAACAAGAAAATCCCATGTGTTATCGCTCCATTACTTTAGTTTTGCAATATTCAAGTGACTTGAAGTACACTTCTTTGTACCTGGTTGCTGTTATTTAGTTCAGAGCTGTGGAGAACCCTATGACACTCACACTGTGAGATCACTTTTAATATTGTTTTGATATCGTATACTCTTTCAGATACTTTTTGAAGCATGTATTGTGTACCGCTGCCTATTTTTAAACGATTCTAAACACTTTAAAAACTATTCTGCATTATTGTCATTATTCCCATGTGACTTCAATATTTAATTTCATGAGCAACGACTCCAAATAATTTTGCCTTTAAATCAAGTTTTGTGCACAATTGTAATCTCTATTTTCAGTTGTACCCTGTTCAACTTTACTGTAGTTTTGCAGCAGGTTTGCCAGTAACTTACTGTAGATTTATTTTACAAGTTTGTTTTAAACATAAACTTACTTAGTTCTTATATTTTCATTAATAAAACAAGACTAAATATCTTACGTCACTTTTCTTGTTATGTAAATGTATCGTTATTTAAAAAGTTTCAGATATTTTTTTACTGAAAAACAAGAGAAAAATGCTTAGGAAGAATGTCAGGTTTTGCTGCTGTGCTAAAGCCAGTGTCTTCTTGCTCATTTTGAATCTCACAAGTCAAATTGTTTTCATTTTGATTAAAGTAAAATATCAATTCTGCAGCGTAACTTAAATTCTAAAGTAAGCTGAAAACAGTACTTATAGGAATGTAGTATTAAGCAGTAATTATATCTACAGTAAGTTACTGGCAAACCTGCTGCAAAACTACAGCAAAGTTTAACAGTCCACTGAGTAAAGGAGGAGATTTTAAAATTGCAGCTGAAATTCTTAGGTTTATTCAAAACACTAAACGTTTAAGGTAAAGTGCATTGCATTGTGGGATATACAGTTTTCCATACAGTTGTGCGGTTTCTGTATATTAACTGCTATGATAATAGCCAAAGTCATGGGTCGAGATCCAAGGAACATAAGTAGAATATCTTGAATTCACTGTTTTGGATAAAATCGTCTGCCAAATGCATACATGAACTGCCTGTGAACTGCGCTTTATCCACACATACAGAAACTGTTTTTTACATATTTACATGTTTTACATATCGCATACTATGAAATTTATGTTTGTGTTCCTGAATGAACACTTTTCACTGGGAGATGGGTGACGGAGGAATGCGTGTCTGACAAAGTCATTTGGAGAATGTTCCTAACACAAATTTGTGAAAAGCAAACATTCACTGATCATTAACAAAACCGCTTTACAGGTCATTCATGCTTTACAAAGATACACATCAAAACAAGCAGAAAATAAAAAAGACTCTATTTTTACTCTCTCTCTCTCTAGAAATGCAATTTGTCTCCATCGTGTCATCGTCTCAACCGCTCTGAGGAGACTCAGGGACTTCTGGCGACGGCCAAATGGCAGCGTGGCGTCTGAGAGGCAGACTGCAGCCATTAGCAGACGGAGAGCGGTGTTTATTGTCCAATTAGAGGCAGGCAGATCTACCTGTAATCACCTGCTACAGGTGTGAGCCTCCTTTGGTGCTCCGGCCATGGGAAGCCAGTCATCAGCTGTCAGAGACGGCCTCTTTGATCTCCACATTGTTCAAGAGCAAAAACTGCCCCAAGCTTCTCCGGCTTTAGACTTTATCTTTCCGCTGAGATAGATTTATTGCACTTCGTAAATTGTGAAACGCACATGCAGAGATATGGATGGGCCGCGTGAAGGCGTTTCCCGTTAATGACGAATGATCCGAGAGTCATGAGTCATGTGATTTGTTTTCAGCACAGCGCGTCGTTTGACAGTCGCTGGAGTTGAGCGAAAAGCCTTTGATCGGTCATAAGTGAATTGTTTCCTTTAGTTTCGCGACGCTGGTGTCAGATTGAGAAACAAATATGACAATATAATTTAGTGGACTGGACCAAGCTGACATACCGGAGGAGAAGAGATAACAAGCATTCCAACATATAAACTGTCTCGTCCTCAACTCAAATTAGATTTTTTACAATTTTCATTGTTACAAAGCAGCTGTACATGAAACATATGAACTTTAAGCAATACATTACATTTACAAGGAAAGTATGAAGAGCAAAGTGAATAAACACACTCCCATTCACACAACATGTCCTCTGTGGGTATATTATGTGTGTACTCATTGCGTGTTTGTCTGTGTAAACTGGCGGACGCTGTAAAATGAAGATGCTGTGCTGGAATGTCATTCTGCATTAGGTCATCATTAAAGGAAGTGAAGTTTACTGCCCATTATTGGACACAGATGAGCCAATCACAGACACACTGCTATAAATGAGTTCATATTCTCAGAATTTACTAGTTTAATATAGTAAATCCTTAAGCGGACTACAGTATTTACAGTTTCTCAATTCACCATACTGTAGTAAACATCAACAAAGTGTAGTCTTCACTGTAATATACTACAGAACTGTAACATGAACTATAGTAAACACTGTACTACAGTATTTTCATGTTAGCGTTGAACAGAACTTTCCGCTCAGTCTTGCATGAATGTTGGGGGTGTAAAGCAAGTGTCCATGATTTAAATGGAACGTATCCTTCTTTTTAGGCTTCTGCAAACTTTATTAATTTTTGATTTATCAATAGTGACTATTTGGTTGTTTTTTTAGTAAAAAGCAAGATTCATTTCCAATAGAGAAGTTTGTCAGATGTTCCAAAGTAAACAAGAAACATCTGTCAGAACTTTGGCTAACACTCTTTAAAAGCTCTTAAAATGATCAATAAAAGTTTAAATTTGTGATTTTCACCATTTTATATTATTGCAGAAAGTTATAAAAATGTTACAAAGCGCAATAAAAACGTTGTAAAATGTTTATTTTTTTCTAGCGAAGCATTGAAAAACATTAGGAATCACAATCTCACATCTTATTGGGAATGTTAGCAAACTGTTCTCAGAACAGACTTTGTTAGCTGACTTGTGTTTGCTGTTCATATTAAAATTGTAACTTATTTTTGGCTCCCGATAGTGAAAATAGAAGGTGATTCAGTACAAACACATCAGATTTTTTATTATAAATATAATCTATAACCGGTTCCTCGATCAAATTTGTTTAGTGTCCTTTCCATTCCTTTGAGTGATGCATTGTGGGTAATGTTGGCTCTTTAATGGTAACTATTCTGACATGACTTTTTATGGTGTCTCACATGTTTCTGCTTAAGGCAACGTTTTGTTTTACCAAACGGATAGTAAATAATGTTGTTTTCATTTGTATACTGACAGTCTCATATCAGCTTTTACATATTGCAAGTCGTGTTTTATGTGGTCAGAAAACTCTGGTGTCTCTAAGTGAGAAAATAATTGTTGTACGGTCAACTAATTCAAAATAAGTGCAGCACTTTCACAACATACATGATACTTGGCAATAAAACATTTAGAGATCAATGTCTCAACCACAAAAATTAGAATTTTACAAAACAAAATGCCTTGTTGATGCTCTTTGCAAGTTATAAATTCATTAAAACAATAGAGTTAATTCAAGCAAATAAAACTGACAAAACATGTGTTGGGAACACTTACAATTTACAGTGTCTACAGACGGGCATTAAATGCAGACACAACCAAAGACAAACATGAAAAACAAGATCATGCTCAAACAACATCATTTCCAATGATTCATTGGCGTATGTCATATGATTTGAATTATTCTGCTGGCATCCAGTCCTTGGGTATTTGTTTTCTGAGACTTTTAAAGTTTTCAGTCTTTGATATTGTATGGAAATGAGACATTTTAATGGGAAATGAAAACCATGTGAGCTCACAGCTGTGATGAGAAGAGATTGAGGGGTGGGGCTGAGTTGAGGGGTGGGGTTTTTTGGGGGCGGGGTTGTCTGGTTTGGTGCCACTCATGGACGGGGACACTAAACAGAGTTGCTCTTTATGGAAGTATATGGAAGACATGCAGTAAAATGCTGAGTGTCCTTACAGCGGTGAGGGAGGAGGACAGTTCCTCTAGCTAAATAAACACTCACACTGCACCTGATCTGAGAACAGTGATGCTCTCAATGTAATTACATGTGCCAGTCGCTGCAGAATTGATAGCTCATGTAGGTCTGGATTGCTAATTAAAACTAATAAATACAAACCATTAAATATAAATAGTAAATATTTTCGGACCCATAAATATCTAATAGTAATACCCATGTTTGTATAGCGCTTTATATAACACTAATAGCTTTAAAGCAGCTTTAGAGAACAAATAACAAAAGAGTGGTTCACATTTAAAAAAGGCAAGACTTTGTTTTAGGTTCTATTTATTAGTATCAGTCAATACATTCATAATTGTCCGCATTTTACCCATCCCTAAAACATTCCAGAATTGTTTTAGGTATAACAAATAAAACTTTATTGTCGTGTGTTACCAAATAAAACAAAAAAATTCATGAAAACAATTAGAATTTTTATTTCAACATGGGATGCTAAAAAAGAGCACCTCAGAAAACAACATAATTTTTTAAGGGTTTTATGTTAAATGCTAAGAATGGTCTGTGGATATTCGACGATATAAAACACACCAGTAATGGTTTTATAAAGCGTTAGTGTTTCTAAAAAGCGGCGTTGCTAATGAGTTGCTAAATGCGACTGCATAGATTGTCGGGGACGTTACTCGTGATCATGCATAAAAACCAATGCAAAATATTGATGTAGATTCATTCGCAGATTACTTATTTAAGTTATCAGGGAACACGTTTTCAACAAAGTTTATAAGTATTGTTGGCGGCTCAGCGGTGGTGACGTTGATATCGAGCGACCATGGTGTTGTCTTTTTGTATCCTCACATTAGCCTTTTACTTCTAGCGATTGTACTTATGCTTCAAAACTCATAAATGTTATGTTAGCTTGTAAAGATTATCTTGATAGACAAAATGTGTGTCATTAACCTTCATAAGTCTATGGTAAAAATCTATAGGCTTGGGTCGAGAGAACCCATTCAGCAATAACCAGGTTGGCCTACAAAAATGTGTCTTCCCTGCGGATAAAATAGTGCAACAGTTTTCCCTTGTGCAACTTAGACATTCTGCCAAACATTGTTCTTTGTGTTCTACATAAAAAATGTAGACATGCTAAATTGGCGAGACACGTCATAAATAATGCGAACTCTTTTAGTGTACTGTACCTTTAATGATTAATTAAGAACTATTTGACATGATCTGTATTTCTCAAACAGTTAAGCATGTATGCTAATGCATTACGCTGTGTCTGACATCAGTTTCCAAATCAAGTGCCAAAACTTTTCTCTTTGGGTTTTTGAAGGCCATGTGAAGACATGAAGCTCATCCGATGCTCAGCAGGGAGCATCTCTCAAGCTTTCAGATCAATATCAACTGACATTGATGTCATTCGTTTCTCTAAACTAATGCATTAAGATCCCCACCAAACCCAGCATGCACATTAGGAGCTGATTTGCATAGCAGAAGCTTTGCTGTGAACAGTGAGATTTTGACTTTAAACGCAGATAAAACGGCCAACCTGACGCAGGGAATTAATAATTTTGAGTGGAACATCAAAGGCTCACGTCCTCTCTGCTCCGGTGGGGACAGCAGCGGCCGCGTCTTCCTTCTGCACGTTACGTCCTGTTTGGGATTAGAGACCAATGAAGAAGAAACCATTAGAGAAGATGAAACAGAGTTTCGGAACAGCGGGATGCTGGGTAATTATTTCCTAAATGCACGGCATCCTGATGTTGCGCTGAACAATGTGGCTCCCTTGCAGTGCGCGGTGAACAGGTATGACTGAGATGGCATGCACGCTCTCTCTCTCTCACACACACACACACACACACACAACCAAAACACATACACACTTCTTTAAAATGAAACGCAGATGTTTCACCGCAGAAGCACAGTCCTGTACAAACAACACAAACGCTTGTTAATTCTCATGAGATGTTTACTTTTGAGACTACCGAAGGATTAGCGAGAAGGATTACATTGTTGAGCTTTTAGATGTTATGCAACGGGGTAGAAACAGTAAAGATGAGGTTAAACTGAAAGAAAAGAAGCGATTGTGCATTGTCATGAAACTGTAAATGTTTAGTACAGTCTTAGTTATAGCTGGTGTGGACTGAAGAAAATAAATGTTTATAACAACAGACATTATAGATTCTAAATTCTAGATTCTCACGAGCTACACAGGAAAAATACAAGGTGACGTTTTCGTATAAATTTATAGGATGTTAATCGTATGAATAAGATTAGCAAGAAAATAGGGAAGCATGAAAGTTGACCTCTAAACAAGCAGATCATACGGTAACATTTTCCTTGAAGCATGTGTGTATAATGCATTATAAAAGTAGTTTTAAAGCATTGTAATGCACCTTTCAATGCATTGTAATGTCTTATAAATAATTGTCATTACAGTTAATACATTAAAACACTTAGCAATGCATTGTTACACTACACATTTTAAATTGGAAGATTTATAATTATGAAGAATTATAATGATGTATACCCTTTAATAACTCTTTATAATGCATTATACATACATGCTTCAAGGAAAGTGTTACCGATAATACAAATAAGATTGTGCTAATTCACAAATTAACCACCTCGTAAAATTGTTACAAATTGTTATGAGATTATGTTGAAATAGCTATTATGGTTGTTAGCTATAAACACATTATACTGTGTTTCATTACTGCTTACTAATTTGTATCTACATACATAACTGTGTAATGGAAGATGTATTTTTTACTATATATGCATATAAAACAACTGACCCAATCCAGTGAACAAATAATCTAGGAGAATCTTATAGAATTAGGGGTGCATTGTAAAAAACTCAAATTTTTGAATTTTGCAATTTGCAATTTAATTTAATATACAAAAAACACTGAAAAATTACAGCAACAAAATGAAAAATGTGTAATTTTGTATAATAAAACTGGCATTTTACTGGCGCCCCAGATGGGAGAAAATAACCCTTTTAAAAGGATTTTTAACAGTTTATTTTTTAAATACGGTAAAAAACGTAAAATTACAAAAAACACTGAAAATTTACAGCAACAACATAATTTTTTGGTAATTTTGTAAAACAAAACTGTTATTTTACTGGCGCCCCAGCTGCCGGAAATTGCTTTTTTTTAACCGGATTGTGGGCCAGCAAGCAACCACCCAGAACGCCTTAGCAACTGCGTGGCAACACCTTGGTAACCACCGCAACTGACACTGATGCAAGCACCACTGATTTAATCGCATTTCCATTAACCCTATATTTGAACGCCCTTACTGTACTAAAATGACCACCCCAGTCCGGTCTTTATTTCTTTGATAAAGCTGTAGCATATGTTATAATACTGCACTACAGAAGCGAGCAGAAGACATTCACTCTGTTCCTGTCAACTTAACCTCCCCTTCATAAAAACATGGAAAAAACCCAGACCCCCTCCTCCAGGCTTCACCCTTCCCCACACTTCACAATCCCTCGCTCGCTCCATTTGAAAGGAGGAGAGGATAGAGAGACTGCCACTGCTTCAATTACACAAAGACTCAGTGACCCCCAACCGGTTACATTCACTCTTCCTGTGGTTCTCTCCGCAGGAATTCTAAAGACCTTTTAGCCATGCGGACCGAACACGGGCCACCCTTTCCTCCCCTCTCTCTCTCTCTCTCTCTCTTGTTCAGATTAATCATGTGTGAAATGGAGGCTGCAAACTGTCGATGTCACAGGTTGAGCCGGTGGCAGGTCGGGCCCATCAGCTGGTGGAGCGCTCGGTTAGGCAGGTGTTAATAAAGACCCACAGGTCTGCCGGGGTCAAACACGCATGCAGGCGTGCACAAACATACGAACCCACAGATGCGCTCTCGTGCACACGCATGCAGACACACAGCGGCAGAAAATGCAAACGGTAGTCGTAGATGTTTTGTTAGCTTTCTTTCACTCAGTCTCAGACGGGCCGGAGTGACCCACCCTGATCCCGCAGTAATTTGACTGTGAATGCAGAGGTGATGTATTGTTCTGTAATTGGAGCTCGTGAAATGAGGCCTGAATGCTGTTTTATCACATCTAATTCAGTCATTACTGCATCTGATCACGGCTCAC